>CM023488.1:51768669-51813867 GCA_013339685.2 Hyalomma asiaticum
TATAATGTTCAAAGTTCTATGTTTTTTCCTAATACAATCGCACCTTTTTTCGGGCATGGAATGCTCAAAAATGTTACATGGGAACCTAAAGCAAAATATTATTTTTTCCTCGTAAACGTTGATAGGTTTTTGTCAACAATTTAGCGGTGTTAATTCCTCGCCTAGTGCAAGTGTAATGTCTACAATAACGCCGTCGAGACAGCTGTGCACCTAGTTAAGTGCGTGCCACTGGGGCATGGTCCTACCGGTGACTCTCCGTACTAGCACAAAACGCAAAACGTACGTGTCGCCTTCTGAGCATATGACCAAACCCAGGCTAGTTTGGCGAAAGGTGACTTTGGTCTCCATCAGGGACAGCCTCTCTCACGATGAAAGTAATATGCGTAGTCCGCAGCGTGAAATGTAGTGCGGCCATGTTCGGAGCTCACTGTGATAATAATTATAACAGAATCAACGGAACAGTAGGGATAGTTGCAGGAGATGCATAAGTAGTTGGCTTCTTTAAAGGAAGATACACTACTCGCAGTGGTCTAAACATTGTACTTTCATTGGAGGTAACGTTACCACCCCTGCGTCCGGACATGCACAAATCTTGATTCAGGTACGCACACGGACAAGCGTTTCCTTTTGCGCAAAAACTACGCTGACATTGACGACCATATAGCTCATTTAGGACACAGTTCTTCGCTTTATATTCTAAAGCTTCATCGGTCTCATTTGAGATATGCACCGAAACACCCAGCGCAGACCATGCACACCTCTTAAAGATGACATTGCAAAGCAGTAGATGACTGTGTAAAGAAGGAGTGCTTACTCGCATAGATTTCATATTTATAGAAATAGAATAAAATTCTGAAGCAGTCAGGTTTTTATGAACTTTCTGATCGCCCAGGTAGTTGTTACAAAAATATTTCTTTCCTACAACGTCTATTCATTAGAGCTAAGCCTACTGTTGCCTCTACAGGTACCAAAAACACCAAGCTGCCCGCCATACATGGGCATGCACAACGTGTCATGAAATGGAAGTTGTTATTGTCACGTGCAGGACGTTTCTGTGAAAATAAAATAAACTTCGGGATATCATAGCGTGTAATTATTCATTGTCGAGTTTCAGAAGAAAAACCGGGTTCTCATGTACCTTGCGCGGAACGTTGAAAACAAACTCGTGCTCCACTGGTCGAAAACTTTGGAGATTGTAACTCCCGCGGGTAGACCGTAAACTCGGCTGCCGGAGATGTGCCACTAGCTTCATGATATTTGCACAACATTCGACGATACTTGACAAAGGAATCAGTACGTCCTTGTCTAAAATATGAATATTGAAAGTGGGAATAATATAGAGATTTTTGGAAAATCCGGCGCCAAGATGACGTGATTCATTTTTACTTCGAGCATGACGCTGACATTTACTTAAACTACACAGCTTGAGTCTCTTGAGTCCTGTAGAAAATGGTAGAAATTTATGTGCTAAAACGAAACTTTAATGCTGCGCAAACATGCTCATTCTATTTATTGAGCTGCAACAAGTTCAAAGGCTAGGACCTGCTGCTCTAAAATGTCAGCAACTCCTGATATACGCACAATGAAACGTGTAATAAAACGTTCTTACATGGTATAAATACAGTAGCAAGAAACAACAAATAAGCTCTGGACATCGTAGAGTTAATATACATACTCTAGAGGCAAATCTGGGCCGCGGAGGGGGGGGGGGGGTCCCGCCTGCGCGCCGCCCTGTTGCAATTGAGTCAATGTGGCAAGCCCAAGTATTACTGAACGTGCTAAAAACAAATGTTCGTAGTCTTATCCCGATTCCTTAAAAAACGAATAACCTTGCGATGATTGAGTATGAATATTGAGCATATCGAAAACGCTGCCTGAAAATGTAATTAATATATTCCATGACGCATGCATCCCCTCAATAAAGCGTGGTTTCGGATCTTTATTTCCGTTTTCGGATGCTCCTTCATTTTGGGTGTCTGATGACATATGTGATCTCGCGGTGACATCAGTTGAAGTGATGGTGCATTCGTGCGGTTCCGTCGTTACTGTTACGACCGGCCCCTCTGTGACCGTAGCGGGGTAGCGACGGACGGATTGGTGCGGCGTTCGCGGGCAACTAGCTTGGCAGCCGGGCTGTTCGATCATGCCGCAGCCGGCCTCAGCCGCGATGTACCGGCAAAGAAACTCGGATTGGTAGGTTGTGCGTCGAAAGATTTCAGCACCCGAAGGAATGAACCATGCTTAACACGTACGTACGGTTACATAGGTGTTCTCTGCACGCACGTTGAACATCGCCCACGGACCGCTCGCACACGGCGATAATAGAGAAGGTCGCACTGACAACGCCGGGTGCACCGGTAACACCGCGTGTGTTCTTCCGGTGTCTTGCTGAGACTGAGCTTCCCAGCTCAACGGATGGCCACCGCTCCACATTCTAAGGTTCCATCGCCGGGAATAACGGAACGTGTTCTTTGAAGGCCTTGATTTACCAGCTCTGATCGTAAACAGGATAGCTGCTGCCATCTATCGACGCTGATTTTTTTCCGCATACCTTTCGAGATTGGCGCGCCTATGTGTCATTTCCGAGTGTATGTGGTCACGTACTTTGTTGCCAGATTAATACCGGGTACTATCCCCAAGGATAGCGTGAGCGTTGCAAGATGGCTTCCACCGCAGGGAACACCCCCCCCCCCCCTCCTATACACGGGCCGTGTGGGGAGCTCTGCCTCTACAATCAGTATATTAACTCTATGCTGGACATCTACAATGCTGGCGGCCGTGGACAAAGCAAGGTATGTGCTGGAACTCGAAGAATCATACCTGGGTGTAACGCCATTGTCGTCCAAGTTCGGAAGCCCATGCATCAATGGGAACACAACAACACAGATTAGCGTGGAGCACCACTGGACCGTTTTGGCCAGCAAACGGTAGTTCTAGCTATCAAGCAGCGCAGCTGCACTATACAGATGGCTGTTGAACCAAATTACTCTTTGAAAAAAAAAGTAAGAATCGCTTCATACCGCAATTTCGCAACTGCACGTAGGAATGCTGCTAAACACCTCCTGGAAATTTGCCTGCAGGCGGAGCTTACTAGCGTTTTCTTTTCAACACTTCCCGGCATCATCCTGGCACCGCGTCAGGACTCGAGCCATCTTTTTCAGCTACCTCAGATAGCTTTCGGTTGGTAGGGATGCCTGAGGAGGCAATTGAGACTCGGTAACCAGCGCACTCATGCGTTGGCTCGAAAACCCTCATACGCAGTCACAGGGTAGATGGACAACACCCTCCCCCGAACTTTTGCCTCACTCGCGGACAGGCCAGACCATTTCCTCTCTTACATCGATTCCTTACTTTGACAAACTAAATATCCGCGAAGGAATGGGGACGGCGCTAAATTAACGGGACACAGACAAGGCAGAAGGCACAACACACACCGGCGCCAGTGTGTGTTCTGCCTGTCTGTGTCCCGTTAATTTAGCGCCATACCTAATCCTTCACGAAATGAACCACTAGTTCAACGACATGTCCTTTACATATCAGCATTGCGGTCACCGTCCTACGCTTTTCCATGCCAGTGGCGCAAGTTCTGAGGATCCTACTATAGCAATCCCATACAACTCTGCAGTCAACTGAATATTGTACCTGATTGCATACTCAAACTCGCGGCGTGAGATCTGGTCCCCCGGTCGCATTTCAATGGAGATGACAGGCTCGAGCCCGTGTTCTGTGCCATGTGAAAGCACCTTGTAGAACACCATGTTCTGAAAATGAGGGGTCCTCCACTGCGGCATTCCTTCTTTTTTGTACTTCCATTCCATTTCTCCCAACCCCAGGATGCTTTCCTGTGCTCCCTGCTAGAGCTGGAGCATGTAGGGTGTTTTTAATAAACAAATCACAATTCATTTCTTTGCCACGCCCTCCTGTGAGGAGCGCAGTAAAAACACTACAGTGATTGGCCAGTAAGATTAAGTCGCAGAGTGAAGCCTCCACCTGCGCTTCAAGAGAGCAACTGTTCTCTGGCCTCCGGGCGATGTTGATTTCTTTGTGCAGCTGCGCCCAGATGACGTTACTTCAGTGTTACATAAAGCATACAATAATCTCCATTCACTTATATAGCATGTAATAAAGGAAAATCCTGCAGATGACCAGCATTCTGGGAATGAGTGTCATTTGAAGCAGTCACCGAGACAAGTGCCTATGACGGATTCCTCGGCACTGTGCCGAGGATTACGACTAATATGAACGTATGTGAAAAGTTCATGAGCGGATGTTCGCTTAACGGAGTCTAACCGGGAATGACGACAACAGCTTGGTGACTCGGTGGTAACTCATGCTATGGCATAACGTTTCCGCTCACCTTAGTGCACGGACGTCTGTTTCGTGGAACAGAAGAGCCGCGCCATGGTGATCTGGTACCTATGGTACTCGGCTGCTGATTCGAGGGTCGCAGAATCGAATCCCGGCTTCATTTAGATGGAGGCGAAATGTTGAGGCCCGTGCACTGTGCGAAGTCAGTACACGTTAAAGAAACCCAGATGGTAGAAATTTCCGGAGCCCTCCACTACGGCGTCTCTTATAATCAATCGTTGTTCTGGGACGTAAAACCCCAGAAATCAATCAATCTAATCCAATAGTATGCTACGATAACCCGACAAGCGTGTCATCAGCGTCGTTCGCTCCTACGGAATTGTGCGAAATATTCACACTGAACAAAGGAATAGGTGGAAAAATGAAAAAAAAACACTGTCTAATAGTCAAACACAAGCACTTTTGATTATGTCGTTGTGATAGCGCTTAACATGCACAAGAAGCACAAGTGACGTCACAGAATTACCGTCATCACAACTGCTGGTAGAAGAGGTTTGTTTACTATATGTACCTTGTCGGAGTGGCTGCCGTAGCGTAGTGGCAGCGTGGCTGTATGGCGCCTCAGTGGCCCTGCTGCAATTCTTACTGCCCTACTGCTTAGCAGCGGTTGCCTTCGGAGATTACACCGCGTTCATCGCCGTACGTGTGGATTTTTTTTTACATTCCAAACGCAAGGCAACATAACGATAAGCGCGTCTTGTTTTTGAGTGTGCTCTAATCAGATGTCACATGTCTCTTTTTTAGGTCCTTGGTTGACTTAGCAAGTATAAGATTCAAACACCCGTGGCGTATACCCGAATACTATTTGCCGAGCACTAGGGCTGCAGCGTCATCAATCTGACGTACTTCATACGTACGCCATTTTAGTGACGTGAAGATCGAAAATTTGTGCTGGTCATATGTTTATAACCTGCCATAAAATTCTGCAGATCACGCGCATTGTGGGAATCGCTGTCAAGCGAAGCAGCGATCAAGGAAATTACCTGCGATGATTTGTTTGAAATTCAGCCAAGTCCGAACAGTGTGATCAAGGTTTCTGTGTGAAGCACGTGGGTACCCACTCATGAGTATGATTAACACTGGCTCACTAAGAATGCGGGGAAGCCAGGAACGTCTACAGCACATTTTGCATGGTGTCTTTACCCAGTTAAGTAAGCAGTTGGCCACGAATGCTGGCACAAACTGCGTTGCAGACTCACCTCAAAAATCAAAAACGACTTGTGCATACCACAGGCACCAACTGTGGTGTCAGTTTGCACCCTCTGAGTGACATTATCAATGTTCTTCGCTTTGTGTTTATTCCTTGTTGGCTTTCCTCAGTGCGGGGTCTCAAAGTGGGCGTATCTGGTTAGTTCCTTGCTTTTCCTTTCTTCCTTCTTTCATTTCTTCTCTCTCTGTCGATAGCACCGTGGCTAGTGAATGGTAGCTCATAGTAAAAAGTAACGTTGGTGCCCACGTTATGACAAAGCAGAGACGTCTGCTTTTTCGAAGAAGAAATGCGGCGAATCTCACGCATTATCGGAATATATGTAATGCTAAGCAGTCAGCCAGAAATTTGCTTATGCTAAATGTTTGGAATTCATCCAAGAGCTCCGATTAGGATGAACGCCTGTCTGTACACAGAGGACAAGTAACGTAATCACGACTGCTGATTCACAGTACGTGAATTGCTGCAAGAGCCGCCGTTGGCGGAATTGGCCTGCTTATCTGGCACCTCGGCGTCCTGGGTTTGATTCCTGCCTACATAAGCAGATGTAGTTTGACGCTTGTCTGTGTTTGTCTGCTTGTTACGCCTACATTTCAATAGCAACATGCTGCAATGTCTTTCTCTGGCTTTTGGCCTGCGGAAAGTGCATTCTCAGCAAATTTTCTTTTATTTGGCCATTGATTAGCATGAGCTGCGATCTCAAGGTTCAATCATATATGGCCCATACCCGCATAGCCGGGGCCGAACACTACGGGTGTGAGTCACACGTGATTGCGTTCTTGTTATGACGCAACTGACGTGAGTATCATTTTAGCGATGTATGGATCAATGATTATGTTCGCCGTACGTTGATAGCCGACGATCTCAATCTTGATATGAACGAAGTCAAAGAGACGAGGAGGAGTTCGCCATGACATAGGCGGCTAGACAGACAGAGAGACAGACAGAGAGACAGACAGATAGATAGATAGATAGATAGATAGATAGATAGATAGATAGATAGATAGATAGATAGATAGATAGATAGATAGGATCAAAGTGACCAAGCCTCGAAACTAATGCTTCGCACCTAAAATGACAACACGTTGAGAGGACAGTGCACAATTAACGTGTTGGCTTAATCTGTTTCCGCTTATCGGGTGCGACGGCCACTGTATACGTGTTTGCTTTTAGAATTTAGTGAAAAACTCAAACTGCGTGAAGGACAGAACACAACAAGTAGAAGGAGACAGGACGAGCGCTCGTCCACTCTCCTTCTACTTGTTGTGTGCCGCCGTTCGCACCGTTTGAGTTTTTCACTTAATGTATTACCAACTAGCACCCCCCCCCCCCACCGTCCCTTACTTCAGCTCACTTTGCTTTTATCATTCTCGAACAGAGTCAAGGGAAGCAAGATAATTCTATTGATTAGAGAGAGGTTAATAATCGATATTTCTGGGTGCTTTGCACTGCACATCCCATTTGGAAAGTATCTTGGAAATACACCGATCAAATATCAAAAACCTACTCACAGATACAGCCCATATGTTAAGATGCAGTCTTTAAAGGACACTGCTGAAGCACCGGAAAAGCTTTGAGGTGGAAATGTCGGTGGAGCCAGCGTTTCCATAACGCGACTCGTCTTCCTCGGGCGTATTAAACAACCTGACTTTGCAGAACTCAGTACGAGAGGTTGCCATTTGTAACGAACATGAAGCCAAGGCGGCCATGTCCGAGAGTTGTACGAGAGTGGCCTTTGTGGCAAGCACGGTGACAAATGCTAGGACTGAAGCCACCTTTAGTTGACACCTGTGCGCTAGGCAGGAGACTTAACGCAGGGATTATTCTCTCGTGAACGGCCCTGCTTAAAATGCATTGCCATCCGATCAGTAGACAATACTTAAGTTCGTTGCCAGTAAAGGAGCGAAGTTACGTCGCCTACATTACTTGTAACCGAATGATAGCGCAACAATATATTAATTTATATGTCTTAACACGAACATGGTCACAGAATGTTTACTAAGTTTATTCCTACAGGCATTATGTCTGTTTCCTTGCTTGTCCGTCTTGCTTCAAGCCACACATTGCGCCAGAAGTAAGTTCATTCCTCCTTAAAAGCATTTATGTACCACATATGTATAACAAAAAGTACTTTCGAGGGCAGTCAAAAACGCACCAGGACTATGCTGTGCATATCATGTCATGCTGGCCTTCAAGTTATACATTGCTACTGTGTTACATAGGCCTCGCGGATGGCGATAAAGATTTAAACGATAGAGAGGAGCGGTAGTATATTGAGGTGTAAGCATACGCTTTTTAAAAAACCACTACATTTCAAGTGGTCGCAAATGCCTTAGTTTAGGATGAATCATTGCATCATAGCAGCACTGTACATTATCTACTTATGCAGTGCTTGAAATTAAGGTGGCAGACCGCTTTCAAGCCATACGTACACCTTTTGGCAGCGCCTCCTC
Organism: Hyalomma asiaticum; assembly: GCA_013339685.2. Taxonomy (NCBI): domain Eukaryota; kingdom Metazoa; phylum Arthropoda; class Arachnida; order Ixodida; family Ixodidae; genus Hyalomma; species Hyalomma asiaticum. The sequence goes on from CM023488.1 coordinate 51,776,698, forward strand.
CTTTCAAAAGAAAAATATTCATTTCATTCTCCTTTATTTTATTTCAGAACTAATTATTTTATTAGACTATGCAGTGAAGCTTCAGTTGAGCGTACAAGTGAACACTACAGCATATATTTAGAAATACTGTCGAGCTCTCTGGAATTAAGAGTACTGATCTTTAAGACGAACTGACCCACGCGAAAGACAGCTGTTTGTGAGCTTATGGAGCATGGCAGAAACTTAAATCGCGGTATCTGATATTCCGTGCCTTATTTCGCATTGTTTGAGCGCTGTAGGTTATGTTGTTGTATTGGTAGCGTTGGGGCGCCTGTGGCAAAGGGCTCTGCAAAAATTGGCCTTCTTTCATTAGTTTGTAGAATTCAACTCTTCCTTGCTTTGTCCTCATTATCCAAACACTACTTTACGGTCTCGAAAACGTGTCATATCTGCCCTTGGGTTTTAAGCGAATGTGCTCTAGCTCGTCACTATTACCAATGAATGAGCCGAGGTGAACGCGCAATATTAGCACTACGCATAGTCGGAGCTGCGTCCACCGCAGTTGCTTTGACAACACAGCTTGCTGGCCTAGTTGGTATTTACTTAAGGTCATGATGAAGCCGCCACTATAACAACATACACACAATGGTAGGAACACAAGAACAGGACACGCGGCCGCGTGTCCTTTTCTTGTGTTCCTACCATTGTGTGTATGTTTTTATAGTGGCGGCTTCATCATGGCAGTTACTTTGGTTGTGGTGCTCCACTGCTCACGATGCCCGCCGTAGCGGTCGCAGGTTCACTAGAAGCCAAATCCTCAGGGATCCTTGTAATCTGCTCTTCAGTGCATGTTAAGGAGCGGCAGATGACCAAACTTTCCGGAGCAGTCTACTAAGGTGTGCTCAATAATCACGCCATAGTTTGTGCACTTAAAGCTATGCTTTTATTATGATCTTCTCAAAAATGCCAGTGACCGAGTTCAGAAAGCCACTGACGATCGTCATGAAGTGAAATTTACCTTTTGTACGTTTTAGTTCCAGACGGGGATACGTTGGTCTTTCCGAAACTTCTTGAGAGCCGTGACGGAAGCGGGACAAAGCTTCTTAGGATAAATGAAGATCTTACGCTGAACTTGGAAAAAAGCTCTGTCATGGGCGAAGAGTTCTTACTGCGCACCTATCAAGGACAGGTTATGCAGCATACGTACGTAAGTTGTATGCAAATCATCTCCTCATTGAACGGAGTGAAACTATGTTTTTGTTTTGACGAGGTCTCAGAGACTGTTCCTGAAAAGGTGCCGCTGTCACTACTGTGAGCGCTAATTGTGGACTTATCTATATCGTATTAAATGATAGAAGGACACGTTCTCATTAGTTAGCGATAGGGATTGCCAGAACACGTTTGATACTCGTGTGTGCCAGGTTTAATAGAGCTGTCTTTGAATGAGGCTAGAACGTTAAGAAGTCGTTTTATTTTTCAACCTAAGTGCAATACAGCTTCTGTTGTTCGTCTCTGCTTTGATTTCAAACTGAACTATTTATTACGTATAGGTCATGTCAGTCGCGGAACGGTCACCTTGCGGCGGCTGTTCTCTGTAAGGCGCCCCGCCACGGTGGTCTAGTGGTTATGGCACTCGGCTGCAGATCCGAAGGTCGCGGGATCGAATCCCGGCAGCGGCGGCTGCATTTCGATGGAGGCGAAATGTTGAGGCCCGTGTGCTGTGCGATGTCAGTGCACGTTAAAGAACCCCAGGTGGTCGAAATTTCCGGAGCCCTCCACTACGGCGTCTCTCATAATCAGAACTGGTTTTGGGACGTTAAACCCCACAAATCAATCAAATCAATCAATCTCTGTAAGGCGCATATCCCTCGAAGTACTTTTTCTAGTTAGTGGTCATGATTGCTGACAGGTCAATTAATGATGTGTTAGCACAGCACTAAAACCACACTAGTTAATACTTAATACTGCACGTAACAGAATACCACATCTGAAAAGCGCAAAGGTCTGTTCATTGCGCACTTAAGGAAGTCGTTTAACATCTGCCTTACCTTGTGTACTGCAGCTCGACGGAGGAGCGTTGGAGGAAGATTTGTACCACGACCCAAAGCTTTTCGCATCCGTAATTGTGTCCGAAGAAAATGGCCTGCAAGTGGTACGACATGATCTCCGTTGTGTCCTTAGGTTCTTTTTAAGAATTGCGCCTGTAGAGCGCAAGTGCCCCTCTAAAACGTGCCATGTGGAAAGGCGATGCACTTTACCATTTTCATCATTGTCATCAGCCTATCTACGCCCAATGCAGGGCAAAAGCATCTCCCGCAGCTCTCCAGTTACTCTGGCCCTGTACTAACTTCGTCCACATAAATTGATCACATCTGCCCACACAACCTTCTGCCGCCTCCATGTGTGACTTCCTCAAGTGTCCACAGTGATACCCTTAATGGTAACGGTTATCCTGCCTTCGCATTACGCGCACTGTTGGCGGCCATTTCTTAATTTCTACTAAAATGTACTAACACGCGTTTGCTTCTTGACCAACTCCGCTCTCTTCTTCTCCTTTAAGCTACTCACTAACCAATTGCGCATTTAGTAACTAATTATTTCTTCGGCATTGCCTCGTTGTACAAGTTATGTTATATCATCGTTCAGGAGGGTGTTCTCGGTCCAAAGTTGGCTATAAAGCCAATCGGTGGTCAAGAAAGGTCGCCTGAAGGAGGCGATGTGCCACATATTGTATATAAACTAGAAGACCATGACGGAGCATATGCAGGTGAAGGTAAGGCTTCGAAAAATTCCGCTGGCTCTTCCGGGATGCAGAATTTGTATATGGGAAGAAAGATTTATCTAAGAAAAGAAATTTTCAGATACGCTTTTTGTTTGTCAGCTGCAACATATCACCAATTCAAATGTCTGTTCCTCTTTTTTTTCACATAGGTCAGAGTTAAGCACTTTCTTATACTATTTTCTGTTTCCTAATTTTCGTTAGACTACGGGCTTGTATGTGTGTGGCACATTCAGCAACATCAACACGATCTACGCCCATAATTCTTGTTACCTCTCAAAGAAGCGTTATAGGGCAGGAAGTTCTAGTGTAACGAAAACGTCGCAGCAGGTTCACTGATGCAGGTCAGGCCATTCGTTTTGATAAAATACGCCTCGAGCAGTTCGCGCGTAAACGAATGGCCAGACCTGCATCAGTGAACTTTCTGTGGCTGTCACTGAAAAGGAGTGGCGGTTTTTTTATCGGTACTTGACTATGAAGTGGTCTAGTCCTCAGGTTATAGCTTGGGCACTTGCGCAGCATATCTGTATAAAAGCTCGTGGTTTCCCCAATAAATTTGGTTCTTAGTCCAGCGAAGGTGTGTCTGCGTGTGTTGTTTTCTTGTCTGTGTCCTGCATTGCTGGCTTTTCGTCGAATTTGTTAAAGAAACTTGTTGGCAAATTTTGTCGAGAGACCGAGTGCGAGCATTACGAGGCAGTGCACTTCTACGCAGGAGTAGTGCTCCCTACTAATAGCAATAACTATGAGAAAGCAGATGCGAGCATGTAGTTTTAGTGACCGTATTTCTTTCCTGAAAGCGTGCTCATTTCTCGAGTACATAGCTCTTGATTATCGTCCCATATTTCACATATTGCTACAAAGGCGTGGGCGCTAATTTTCCCTTCATGGAGAAGCGTTCGGAGGCAATATATTCTTGAGAAAATCAGCCTGTGATATGTCAACAAGAACAACAAAGGGCACAGCATTGACATTTCTACAACTTCGTGTTTCTTAGGCTTAGCGTTCCTTCATCACTTATGTAATTTACATACTTATAAATAAGCTCTTCAGACATTCAGAATATATGAGGTGCCACTCTGTGCAGAAAACTGTATCGGATATAAAGCTAAACAATGAGCTCTGAACGGAACAATAGAGCCAAACGGTACAAGCACTGACATTTATGCAGTATTTCAATATAATAAGTGCTTCTGCTGTGCGATGGCTGTTTCGCAAGATTACACCTGATATCTAGGTCCTTCAACGGCTAAGCAATGCCAACTTTACGTTAAATGGCAAATATTCGATACAGCATTTAAGGAAAGACACCCCGGACACTACTGATAACCAAATGTTACCTTGCTTTTAGGTATTACCGTGGATAAAAGAATGAACATATCTGAACGACAGAATGAAAGTAAGTTTCACAAAACCCCGTGTAAAGATGTCAGTATTGTTGCATTCTAACGGTGGTACCTTCCGTGCTTTCAAGATGCAGAGAGACCATCGACCATATATCCAGAATTAATGATTATGGTGGACAGCACATTCAGGGCGCAGTTCAGGACAAACTACACGCTGTTGAAGTATCTGATGATTACTATGAACTCCGTAAGTAGCGCTCTTAAGAAGGGCACCCTCGGAGAGGCTGCGTCTTTTCATACTCAGTGGCAGCCGCGCATGCTCATTGTGCAGTACAGTTCATTACGTTCATGCACGTGTATTACGGCACAACACTGTCGTTACGTTATACCGGAAAGCACGTTATAATAGAAGGAATTTCTTCTCTTCAGGTGAATGTACGCTACCTTACTGTATCTAATCCTGGCGTCAGAATAAAGTTTTGTGCACTGGAAATTCTAACGGTAAGGAATGTCATTTTTAAATAAACAACCGCATCTATATTTTTGCACGGTATTTTTTGTTGCGACTACACATCGCCGATTTTATTTTGCAGAGAGTTGAAGAGAGATTCTTAGTCCGCTATGGGAATTTTGTACAAGGCATTAGGTCGCTTGGGAACTTACGAGACCACGTTCGGAACAACACAGCGAAATACGGTGTTTACGATGGCGTGTACCTCGTGACCGGGTATGCACTATGTTCATAAATTTTCAGAACAGGCTCTACAGTAATTTTCGTTCCCGTGTGAATTTTCCGACAATCTCGACTTTTTGCAGGCTTGACATGGCGGAATACTCGTACTACGGTTGGAACGGCTTCCTGCTGGGTACGGAAATTTATTGGAATTTACCTACGTTCATGGTACGGACTCTGTCTCAATGCTCCCACCGTTGCCTCAGAAAATGGGCAGCTTCGGAATGAGTTTCGCTAAGGAGCGAAGCTACGTTGGATAAAAAGCAGCACGTTTGCAGTCCGACAAAATTTAAATGTCTGTGGTTATAGTATTTCCCGTAAACCATAAGTTATGCTGCATATCTACAGACTAATCTATTTATCCTGAAGGCAGATATTGAACGGCACTAACTGATCGCGTACGCCTCAGGCAAGTTAAATTTCGCTTCCCCATAGAAAGCATTCGATGGCGCGTTTCTATTTCTTCAACAGGGACAAAAATCAATTTCTCTCAGATCTACAACGGAAAAATATGACATGTGCATTTGGTCTTCTGGATATAAGAGAGCGTTACATTGGTACTGGTGTTTTTTTCATGAAGTGAGCACCATGTACATGTGCAGGCAATTCGCACATAAGTAAGTCATCGCGTATGCACGACAAGCACTCTCATGAGTTGGCGATACAAAATAACCCCTCCGAAAGTGCAGGCTCATGCGGCACTAAAAAAAGGTGTAATGCTGTGGCGTGACGCAAAATTCAAACAAATGCGCAAACAAATTCAGTGAGCTTTCTTAGGAAACAAAATGAGCCATCTTACCTTCACAGAGCATCTTGAATGTGACATCAGCTGTAATTTTACGTTGCAGTGGTTTAGGGCCTGCGCGCTCCAATACAAACAATGGGTAACAGATTACGCGTAAAATTCGAGTACTTAGCGTACCACTGCAGCTGTGAGTGCAGACACTAAATATTTATCGTGTATTTTGTATAAACTGCAATGCTATGAATAAATACATGCTAATAAACTTAAAATTAATGTATAATGATAAATTACGCACCATTCTATCAATTGCGCAGCTAGTTGAAATATTTCAAGAAGGTTTAAAAGTGGAACGGTGTTAAATTTAACGCAGTCACCTGTAGAGATAAGCAGACAGTGCAATACCATAAGCATAAAATTGTACATAAGTGGTGTTTCTAATACAGCGTAATATGTAAGTGTTCGTAGTCACGGCTTACGAAGAATTTTTATATTTTTTTAACATGCGAGATCAACGGATCTTCTTTTTTGCAGGCTATGCTTATATCGGTGGCATTTGCACCTGGCAGAAAGTTGGTTATGGCGAAGATCATGTAGGAACGTTTAAAGGCATCAGGATACTGGCACACGAATTTGGCCACTTGTAAGAGCTTTAAATTTTTGTCGACTACCTTTCAGTCGGTTACATTGACACCATATGTATCCCAGACAATTCATATGGAGATTATTGATCCCATGTTTCCACATCCGCTCTCATGACAATCCACATATGCGCATTAGGATTCCTCAACAACCACCAAGCGGCTCCGCCAAGGTGCTTTGGGTGCTATGGTACTCGGCTGCCCTTCCGTGGGTCGCGTGATCGAATACAGGCCGCGGTGCTGCATTTTGACGGAGGCGAAATGTTGACTCCCTTGTACTGTGCTATGTCAATGCACGTTAGAGAACCCTTGGGGATCGAAATTTCCGATGCCCATCACTACGGCGTCTCTCATTATCATATCGTGCCTTTGAGAACTGAAGCACCAGAAATCAACAACCACCAATTTGTAGTGGCATATATTACCAAACTTCTAACACTGCTTCTCTCCGTCACCTAGGAAACCTCTCTGTGTAACTGTCTCTTTTATATTCTTCAAAGCCATGTGAACAAAATGAAGCGAAATATTTGCAACTGCCCCTATGTAGAACAAAGCTACGGAGAAATTTATGAGAATTTCTCGGCAATGAAAGTTTCTTAGTTGAAAATTTGTCCTCGTCCCGGTATTGAACCCTGGACCAACGCCGGTACGGGGCGGTCGCTCTGCTAACCAGGAGGCTAGGAACTGTGGGGATCGGAGGCCGCGCGTCCCGCGCGACACTTTGTTTTCCTTGGAATGCCCCCACATCCTCCTCTCCCAGCTGGATGGAGCGGCGGCCGATCACTGTGGAGGGCCACGCGCCTTGCCGACGTGGCTCGTGGCCAGTCTGTCATTGTACAGCTGGCAAGTTCTCGGAGGTTTGCGCGTTTTGGGTTTTTGGAGATGCTGGAAGAGAACTCGCCGGGACACGGAAGGGTGTGCACTTCCTTTTCTGACCCTCCGGCCGTCGGGGCCATCGGCCGGATCGCGCGCCATTGCGAGCCTCAGCGACCACCGGCGGCAACCCGCGATCGGCACCCGTCTGTATGTTCTTTTCCTTCTATTTTCCTTTTCTGGGGCCGCGCGGTCGCAGGTGCGCTGGCCGAGGGTTAGGTGGTTCGCCCCCTGCATGGTCTTTGTGATGATGATGATGATTGTGGTTCGGGTAAGGAAAGGACACTAATTTCTGCAGCCCATATAGGGAGCACGGCTAAGCGTCCGTGGGGGTAGGGGAAAGGGAGTGAAAGACATAGAAAGTGGAGAAAACCCGTAGTAAAGGGCTCTGGAAATTTTCACCACCTGCCGTTCTTTAACGTGCACTGACATATCGCCCAGTACACGGGCCTCTGGCATTTTCGCCTCCATCGAAAATGCGACCGCCGCGGCCATCATCGAACCCGCGATTTTTGGGTGGCAGCCGAGCACCGAAACCACGACACCACCACGGCGAACAAATGTGTTTTATTGTGTTCGCGTGTTGTTGATTGTTGTTATGGTTTCTTTGTACTTCATTCGACCGATTCGGCCTTGTATTATTTGTATAATTAACCTTGCTGTTAAATTACCATGCTCTCTTCGCCACGTGGGCCGGTTCGGGTTGTCCTGCCTTGGGACGGCCCGCGTGCTGGGGCGCGCGGGAGCGCGGCGATGCATGGTTTGTGTTGAGCGAGCGCGAGGACGCGTCCCTTTCTATGCTCGTCGAGTGCTCGAACCACGGAACGGTGTTGCTGGCGGCGAGATCGCTGCTACTAAACCCCGCAGAACTGACAGCGCGATGGCGAGTTGATCGAAAATTCGAAGCAGCGACGTAACAGGGTGGGCCCACTGCTTCTGAATCTGCTGCGCTCAGTTTCAACAGTGAAAGCTGGGAAAGAAAAAAAGAACTCATTCGGTTCAACAGAGCCATCGGCATTCAATGATACGGAAACGGATTGCCTTTTATTTCTAGGATTTCTCAAAATGCGTATGACGTGAATTGCTCAACCCTGCAGCCTTCCCATGTAATTATGTGCCTTGAGGTTTTGAATTGAACTTTTAACGTACATGATTTTCTTTTTCATTCATCGTTTCAGTGGAGCTCTGACAGGCTTAAAGTGTTTCTACATCGGCAAAGAGTTTTCGTAATAAGACAAGTTCGTTACTCTAATAGCATATCAGTAAACAAGCACTCATTGCCTATAATAGGCACCGAATGCGTATAGATGCCGAGAATTGCTTGCTTCAAGCCATTGCGGACCTAATTTTGCTGTTTAGTGCTATCGTAATCGAATTGCGCTTCCCATTCCTGTAGCTTCAAGGATTTGTTCATTAGGCATCATTTTCGTTTCATACTGCAGACTTGGTTGCCCACACGACGGCAGTAGGAGTGGCTACTACACTGCAGAAACGTGTCCTTGGAATGATGGATACATCATGAGCTACATGGAAACAGACAGCCGAAGCATGAAGTTTTCGTCATGTTGCAACACAATGATTTCCTGGTTGGCATGGTGAGTGATTATGCCTTTTTTCGAGCGTCAACTTGAATAAAGTCATGGCAAATCTGCGTTTCACGTAGTACTTTCTATAAACCAAAAAAAAAATTTGACAATCACCATTATTTTATTGCGTTGTTCTTAAGATGAAAGCCCTAGATCTGGGTTGCAAGATGTGGAAGCACGAAAGTCACGCTATGCAAATTTACAAGCGCAATAACGTGTGGCCTTTGCCCACGTATCCAAGCCCTACATATGCCGGTTTGGGCGACACGCAATTTTAGAGGGAGCGAGAATGTGCGTCATTAGTTCCAGAAAATACATGCTACAGCACATCAGCACAGCGGTTATCGGAGAGCTCAACAATATGTTCCGAAACGTATTAGCAGAGCATGTCATCATAAATCTCAACACTACATTGATAGAGCGTGCGTCACAACGTTAAAAACGTACTATTCCGCAGCAAATGTTATCTTCGTATCCTCAAAAAATATTAAGCATCCACAGTATTTTGTGATATGGTGGTGCTGCTGGTGACAGTATTTTTCGCTGATTGATATGCATGACACTTGTTGAAGCTGTATGTATATGGTTCCGACTCACAATTGTAGTACGCGACGTAAAATTTTAATAAATATCATGTGTGGTTCGACTCAGACACTGGTTTCTGTCATCGACACTTATTTGAATGTAGGTCGCCAACAGGATCGTGTCTACGAACCTCCAACGCGAAACGGAAAATAAATAAGAAATATTACACAAGGGAATTTGCTGGAGACATAATGAACAGAGACCAGATCTGCAAACTCTCGTTTCCGAATGTCCCGGAGACGCGCTTCATAAAGGTAAGTCATTGTACGACTTCTACTTGATAGGAAGCATGGTTACAAGGGCGATTTGTCAACGACTCTTTGTGCCACCATGAAATTCAACCGTAGTACAGTCTCAACAAATATTCCAATAGTAATAGTTACCAAATACATTTTCATCAATTCAGCAGAACACAAAAGAAAATACTATAGCTATCGCACAATTTACATTAGAAAACCTGTGAAAATATTAACATAGATAAATATATAACGAGTGAGCTCTGCAAGTGCAGGCACGCTGGAGGAGAGTTTGTGAAGAAAAAGAAATAACCACCTCGTGGTTGAAGAAGTTCAACAACATGTGCACGAATTTCTAAATATGGGCTCCCATTTGATGAAAATTCCTAAACTGCGTCCGATTTAGCACATGTTATTAAGAACATTTATTTTTATAAAGGCCTAGTAAATTTCAAGGTTCCACTCATGCAGCGTTATTCCTCCTACAACGCTTCTTCGTAGTAGAGCGGAGGTCCCCAGCTGGAGTATCGCTGTACAGTATCTGGAGTGAAAGTCGTTTCCCTACTGCCTGTCTCTGTCTTTACGTCGTTTCTAGGAGGATGGAGACCAGCCTTTCACCCACGCAAACAAACCTCGACTTTATAAACAAGACGTATATACATATTTACAGTCATTAGCTTGGTTGGTGGAACTTAGGTGGAACCGTCGCTTCCATTCGGCAGAGGCGGCCCTTACAAAAATGCCATATATGGCGATCTCAGGAATTGGGCAAATGAGGCTATATACGGCACGGGTCCGTATGTGGCTGTTTTTGCCCAAATCGTTTTATAAATATATGCGGCAATGAACGACCAACACGAGGAAGGCCATGTATGACTCTGATACATATTGGACACATACGGCCACGTACAGACACGTTTCAGATATAGCCAGATATGCGTATATGGCCATATACTTCCCCACCACGGTGGTCTAGTGGCTATGGTACTCGTTTGCGGATCCGAGGGTCGCGGGATCGAATCCGGGCTTCGGCGACTTCATTTCGATGGAGGCGAAATGTTGAGGCCCGTGTGCTGTGCGATGTCAGTGCACGTTAAAGAACCGCAGGTGCTCAAAAATTTCCGGAGCCCTCCATTACGGCGTCTCTTATAATCAGAGCTGGTTTTGGGACATTAAACTCCACATAACAACACAACAACATGGTCACGTATGCAAACCGGCGCCCCGGCCACATGTGGGTCACACAGTGAAGTAGTCGCATATTCTGTGCAATTTGTTTCGAAACAAGAAAGTGATTCAATAGCGCTGCGTAGCAAACATCAGTGCCATAAATATTGCCACGGCTTCAACGAATATTAGATACTTATGTCACCTTCGGATGACGTCGTAGAGGCATACATGAGGTCCAAAAGCACTGGTACACCCTTGGGATTGCCACCTGAAATGCTCTTTGCAGTTTTGCCTGAAGCGAAACGAGCTGGCAATAACAGGCATTGCTTACGCAAGAAGACAGTGCTCACACAAGTATGAGCTTTATTATGTTGCTTTTCCGAGCACCTATTGGGTAGCTGCAGTATAATCGAAAACGAACAGATAAGGCACGTCCGACCCCGCCATGCCCATTACTGTTGCTCTACACACCAACACAACAAAAGAAAATTTCACTCGCGTTAGGGTGTTTCTTCGCCACACACTACAGAATCATGCAAACACCAGAGAAATAACAGTTTAGACAGAGGGTACACGATTCGTTCATGTGTACTGGCGAGATGAATTGCTCTAAAGGCCATATTTACCATATTCGCTGTGCAATCACACCCATGCAAACCATTGTTGAAAACCTAGGTTACATCAAGGTAATTAAGCAATCTCTGTAGCCATCCCGGGTTAAAGATTTTTAGCGACTTAATGGATCGTAGCCTCCACCGAACATGATTCGTTCTCGCGTTACTCAGTCAATGCATTCATCCCACACTCTATGTGCGTAGGGTTGCTAAAAAATTATGCGACCCTTAAGATTCGCCTTAAGAGCCAAAGCGCGAGTGCCATGCATGTGGAACAGATGTGGAACAGAGTGTCATGCATGTGGAACAGACCCTGCAACGCGAGTGCCATGCATGTGGAACAGACCCTGCAAAATGGCACTGATCGAACAGCACGTCCTCTTCGTTGTCTTCGTCTACCTCCACGCCACAATCCGCGGTGCGCAAAATAAAACTGCGGACGGCCATAACTGCACAACGCACAAAAATGCACTGAAGTTCTGCGTCATTACTCCCCCGCCTTCAAAGCGTCGGCCCGATGCTTATACAGGAATGAGGGAAGGAGTGGTGATCATCGTGAGTAATATGGCTTCATCCTAGCCACATGAACGATGTCCGGTTGTGGTGTGCGGCGGGAGCGTCCCGTGGTGCTCTCAGGAACAACTATGTAGTTGACGTCGTTGACACGTTCAATAACCCGGTAAGGTCCGAAGTAACGGCGCAGAAGTTTTTCCGACCTTCCTCGTTGGCGCACAGGGCTCCAGATCCATGCTTTGTCTCCAATGCAGTAGGAAACTTCTCTGTGACGTAGGTTCTACCTTTGAGCATCGTAGTGCTGCTTAGAGCGAATGCGCAGGCGAGCTAATCGACGAGCGTCCTCGGCCCGCTGGGCGTATTGGGCAGCATTCACTGTGGTGGTTGTGAAGGGGTCAGGCAGAAGCATGACGTCTAACATTGTGGTAACCTCACGGCCATGGAGCAAGCGGAAAGGAGTAAATCCTGTGGTTTCTTGTACGGCGGTGTTATAGGCGAAAGTTACGAACGGAAGAATGCTATCCCAATTCTTATTGATCCACGTCGACGTACATTGAAAGCATATCAGCGAGGGTTTTGTTGAGCCGTTCGGTTAGTCCATTGGTCTGCGGATGATAAGCAGTCGTGCGACGGTGAACAGTGCCGCTGAGGTATATCACATCTTCAAGTAGTTGAGCTGTGAAAGCTGTGCCTCTGTCTGTAATAACCACGGATGGTGCACCATGTCGCAGAACGATTTCATGAATGAAGAAGTTGGCGACGATATATTGTCGTTCGGCCCACCGCAACGACAGCCACTGACGATAGCATGGAGGCCAACGCATGGGGAGGCGCCAAATACGAGCATTCAGAACGTGAGCTGCTTGACCGAGCTCGCCTAACTCGAGCTTTTGCCCTCCCACCAATTCTTCGGTTCACCCGTATCTAGGAGCAGTGGGAAGGCACCCTTCAAGACGGAGCCCCCGAGGTCTGCCAGGCGCTCGTGCGCAGGGCCAGGTCTCTCGTAGAGGTTGTCATAGGAGTCCCGGAACAACAAGACGCATACCAGAAGATGCAACTTGCCGATCAAACTTCCCTCCCACTATCAATGCTATCGCGTTAATAATGTGAGGGAAGCTTGATCGGCTAGTTGCGAATGCCAGCCAGATATTTTGTTTATCAGTGAAATAATCGTCACCACTAATCTCCGAAGATATAAAATTATTCCATTGTCCCGATTCCGTACTCTTCACTGGCTGAGTTTTAATGTGCAGTTCATACATTCTAATTATTCACCAGCTCTGAGCCGTCCACTGGGCTGTGGGCGCCATCGGGGATCAAAAAACCCTGGCTTCGCAGCTCTGTGGAACGCAGCCCGCCCATAAGCACGCAGGTCATCAATAAATTTGCTTCCTCCTCCTCTCGTGAGAATGACGACATATGCAAAATAAACTGATTTTCACCGCGGAAAAGAACATCCCCGACAACGAGTGAAACCTGTACATTCTCTCACGTTTTTCAGGACTACGTCGGCAATGAGAACTGTATGGCCAGGTGCTTTATGCCTAAGAGGCTCTACGGTTACGACACATTTATGCCGACATTCCTGCCAGATAATTCGCCATGCAAAGAAAACAATGGGGTATGGTCTATTGCTCATATTCAAATGGCGCATGAGCTTCAAGACTAGGCATTGGCCATCACTGTTAGGGCACGATGTCAGACCCATGCCTCAATTAGTGGCTAGATTCATGTACGGGGACTAAACAGAACAACACAGAGAACAAACAAGCAAAAAATATAAGCTTTATTCAAATGGCTGATATCTTGAGCGTATGAGGACCACAACAACACAATGTAGAGGCTGATTTAGCGTGAACACTGTTCTAGAAAACCGCTTTAGTGGTGGGTACCTGAGCGCCTTGGCGTACGCACAGTGTTGGGTTCCTTTGTGATAACAAAAGAACGCGAGGGCGAGGGGCTCTTATCATTTGGAGCCCCCCCCCCCCCTTTCGCTGCACTAAAGCTCTCTGATATTTGAGCCTTCCATGTAGGGCAAACAAGTGTTCTCAAAACGATACTAATAGAACTGCAGATGTGCGCCAATATTAACAGTTGACTCGCTCCTTCTGGCTGATGACTAGCATGCTTTCCGTGCCAGAGAATTAAATTATCTTTGAACGATCCATATCAACAAACTTCTTTTATTTTCTTTATAAATGAGTTTAAACAGAGGAGAAAGGTCACTGCGTACGATTATTTCGCGCGCAATTCAATGCATCCGTTATCTTTATCAAAAGCGTCGACAGTTCGGCCAGTTGGTGCATAATTTCTGAAGAAAACCAGCTCAAAACACACGGACACAGCATCGTCCTGTGCGCTTTCTTCTTCTGTGTCCGTGTGTTCTGAGCTGGTTTCTTTTTTTTTTTCAGAAGTTATCTTTATGCTAATCAACCTCCAACCTTGCAAAATAGTAGTAGACACAGTGGCTAATGCTGTCTAAATGGCAAAAGACGCTTGCAACGGATACATATCACAGATGCCTGCGAGAAAGTAGGACACTTTGTTTGTTTGTCGGCTTTAACGAGCGCCTTCGAGAAGCTTGGCAGAAGTCCTGATGAGCTTGCAAGGTCCTACGTCGCTCAGGAATATTTAGACCGGACAACTTTCACTACGCAGCTATGTGATAAAAATTGAATGTGCTGCTAGCTAAGACCTGCTGTAGCCTGAACATATGAAGGTTGATAGACAGTTATAAGTTCTCCAGATATGCGTGTTGTATTAAACTACACTATCGATGCACTATGTGTGTAATTATGACAATAAAGATGCTAGAGGAGTGTTCATACTTTAGATTTGCATGAGATATCTAGGTGCAGTACATTATCAAGGGCACATGAGCTCCAGAATAGCGCCGCCACATTGAAGAGTAGATAAGGAGCTTATAAATGCTTCAGCCACTTTGCGCACTTACTAAGATCCGGCGAACTGGAATTCCACTTAACGTGTTATGGTGACCATCTATCTAAAGGCAAATGAAAGAGGCGTCTTAGGGCACCGTGATAAATCGGTGTAGCATAAGTGCTAAAGGAGGATTGTTTATCAGCCCGTATCTACGTTCTTTGTGTCTATACCCATGTTGCATATCAATTTAGTAAAAGAGAATTTGACATTTCTTCAGCAAATTCAAGGAAATATTACGTGATGAGCGTGCTCTCATGGTCCTAATATTTGTCCCAATATTAGCAACATTGAAATAAAACCAACCTCGGTTGCTCTGAGCTCGAAACATTAAACGTAATTGATATTTTGACTGTAAGAGAGAACGTACGCAAAATTCGCTGTCGCTCGGGGGTGATCAAATATTCGGAAAGTGGCGAGAAACCACGATCAGTGCTTTTGTAATACCTTTTCTGGGTGTTTATTAGAGTATGTGACCCCACCGCACGGTAATTTAAACGAACCGGCCACCATAGACCACAGTCACGGCCTGTTTGTCCGGTCCATAGAAGTTCATGAAACGGAGAGCAAATGTGGATTGGAGGTTTGATGTTTCAAAGTATCTGTTCCTCTAAGCTCTTGCTATCCTTCTCGTTTGTGATCGACAGTGTGGAAATAAGACGTAATACTTATGTTCTCTTGTAGTCATTGACGAAACACCTGAGATGCTCTTTATATATTTTCAGACTATATGCAGAAACGGTGACTGCATCCGAGGGAAGCTGAGCCATAAACAATATAGGCCGTATTAATAAAGATGTCATTAAAACATGCTTACTAATATTTATTCGGCAAACTTGAATCTTCATTGATATAGTCGGCAGCCGATTATGTTTAGTTGCATTGAATGGTTGCCAATTAGTAAAAATTCTGAATGTTGTTGTAGCTTGCCAATGTTCAAATGATCTAAACAGCATCGATCTCTAGATGTAGCTGCTTAACTTAGAGGTGACGAAATTATGCTTTCCAGGAATACTCAATAAAAGATTTCATCACATGGCTATGTTACTTAGCTTTGGATACGTTGATATGTAGAATAAAATACCGAGTTCATTGGATGAGCAAATGAGGGCGAAATATACATACGTGGACCGAATCTGTCAAAGTTTTTGGGATGAATCAATATTAGAGGAAAACATGTGCCAATGGGAATGCTCTTAGGCCTTTGGCAAGTGCATATGCAAGTATTGAGAAGCTGTAGGCGTTGTTTGGGGCGCTTCAAATCCAGCCCCTCTTATGGGTCGTACTTAACGTGTGTGACCCCGCAGCACAGATACATAGACATGTCATGGCCGAGAGGACGAGACACAAGAAATTGATCCGTCACGGCACCCGCATCCTGACAGCAGCGCATCTGATACTCTGATGCATCTCTATTAGAACGTCAATACGGCGACCGCTTAGTGCGGCTCGCCATACAACCATAATTTTGTGGGGCTTGACAATGGTTCACTAACCCTTCCAGCTTCGTGTCCTTGCCACTACATGCTGTTTCGCGTCCTTAACATTGCACGTAAACTTTCTACGTTCGCTACTGGAGCTTTTGTTGATATTGGTGTAAGCAAACAAGTATACGGATATTTCGCCAGCATTGGAGAACATTCCATGCTTAGCAGTACTTTAAGGGATTTCGGTTATTTTTCTGAAATATTGGAACAATTAGGTTGCAGCCAGCGAGTGGTAAAAGGAGTCTGTCACCAGCCCTCCCTCAAGCGACTAAGACATTTGTCCAGTAGATTGCATAATGCTATCCTATATAGATTCCGCCTGTTCACATCTGGACACCAAGTAGGAGAGATCCGCTACACTGTCCTGGAGAACACACTGCACGGCTATGCTACTGGCGCTGACTGAAAGCAAGATTGCGATTGCCGCGTTATCATCTTTGCGAGTTATTAATGCGATAGCGTTAAAGAGCTCGTTTCACAGAAATTCTGGTGTCGGCGTCGGCGCCGTTGGTTGTGAGAGCAAAATCAGCGTTCTCTGTGGGTGATAAATTCCAGTTACATGCAAATAAGGAAATAACAAAAATATGGGCAGATGCCACGTGCAGTCCGAATCAAGGAAATTCGAAGTACGCGTCAGGTACGTAAACTGGATCAGCATTCTTGTCTCGCTATATGGATGTTGGTACATATGAAGTTAACGAAACGGCCGCAAGAGCACCAAGACCGTGGCATGTAAACCATGTCGCTCATGACATGCATATCATGCTTTTCATGTTGTGACCTGTCGTGTATGTTCGTCACGCAGTCATGTCCTGGCTTACCAATTTTCGTATGCATCCTGTTAACGAAACGGTCATGAAAGCACGAAGACCATGGCATGTAAATCATGGCGCTCGTGACATGCATGTCACGATTTTCATATTATGCCCTGTCATGCATGTTAGTCGTGCAGTCGTCATCGTTTCATCATTTTTATTTCAAGTTCTCTTACTACATGAAAATACACAGCACTGGTTAACCCACAGCCACCGGCTAGTCGGGGGTCTATAAATATGCATTTAAAGGATCATGTTTCGGCGGGGTCATGTCGCGGCATACCAATTTTTGTATACATCCCATTAACGGTGAGCACAAAGTCGTAGACGGATTGATGGATGAATAGATAGCTAGACAGATGGATGGATGGATGGATGGATGGATGGATGGATGGATGGATAGATGGATAGATGGATAGATAGATAGATAGATAGATAGATAGATAGATAGATAGATAGATAGATAGATAGGCTCAAAGTCGCAGAAGTTCGCTAGGAAATGCTTCGCATTTAAAAACCTTGGACGACCGGGCGTATCGAACCTGGGACCCGTTACTAGTGAGGGCGATGCGCCACGCTCTCGGCGGCCCCGCATATATCCTGCAGCATTCTTCATATTGAGGTGGTACCAGCTATGCACGCAACACGGGCAAAGAAGATGCGCAGGTGCGTATTCTTCTTTGTCCTTGTTTCGTGTATCATTGAACCCACCTCAAGATGGACAACTACATAAAGTCTCAATTATAATGGTGTCATCTTTACTGGCAAGGTGTGCTGGCGCATCTGTGTCAAATAAGCAAGACAAGGGAGGCCACACAGTGACGCAGGTAACTAGCAATTTCTGCCCATGGTGCCGTAACAGTTACGTGGCTAGGTGACTGAAGAGCATGGCAAGCAGAAGAGAGCGCGATGAGAATGGGACGAGGCATCGATATCGCGTTAAACTCCTAAGGCCGAGCTTAAGGGTCTCAATTTATCCTACGGTAGCTACATCACTACGTCTGGAAGAAGGCTATCGTATCCTCGTCCGGCACATACAGTACAAGAGCAAATACTGTTGAATGTACTCGCGGAACAAGCGGCGGTACATTGAAAAGTGCGAAAAAAAGTCAACTCTGGCTGGTGCACTTGTGGTGCTGTGCTTCAAAATTTTGATGCAGGTAGCTTGCGAGACTATGCCACGTGCCGCAGGGACATAAGGCCGATGGACGACCTAGTATAACGCACAGGCAGTGACGACCTTTCCGCCCATTCATAACATCTTTAGCATTATGAATGCCAGAAAGAATGAGTAATTTAATGCTAATAAACGAGAGTGTGGTGAAAAATATTTCCAGTTGTCCTTTGCTATTGCCAAGAGAGGGAGGGCTAATGCATTATGGCATCGTTCACACATTAATCTAAATATCTTAACACCTTAATCCGCCATGATCTAGCATATTTAGTTTAATCCATATAAAGGCATCTCTTTTAGCCAGCTTATAGCCGGATCGAAAGGCATACCAAGCAATATCGGGCGTTGTTACCTAAGCCCTTCAAACGTCAAATAATCTTTTCTTTATTTCATTGCCGTTTACAGCATTACGTCCTTATGTGGCAAGTGGTGTCACAGTCCAATCTAAATAATATTTACCTCATGCAAAAAAGCAAAGCAAGTTGCACGCCTATGAAATCTGAGTAGGGAGAGGCTTATTTACAGAAAGGCAGAGATGCTGGCCTGTGCTGTAATTTGCTCTCTCCTGCTAGTCTAACCTGAGGGAGAGGAAAGCGGAAGAAAAAAAGTGATGAATGATGAGGGTGAGTGTGATGGAAAATAAGGGATTAGTATAGTGTGGGCCCAGGACCGCTCAGCAAAGGAACGCAATCGAGCCACGAGTGTACACACAAACAAAGCACTAACTCTATTTACATGATAAAATCTCAGCACATATACAACTGAAAGATTTAGCTACAATTAGCTAACAGCATGAAAGGTTTTAACCAACAACAAAGTCTTAATAAATAAAGTCTCTCGCCGTGTGCAGCGTGCGGGGCAGACTGTGGACACCTCGGCGCGGACTTCGGTCAGTCGACGCGATGCCCGGCTCGTTGATGTCGGTGGGCGTCAGCTCCCGTCACAGCACGGCTTCGTGCCGCAGCAGAGGTATGAGCCACCGCTGCAGCTCGGTAGCACAGCGGCTACTATGCACAGCAGCCCGGACACTTGTTAAAACCACCCGGCACGGCAGCCGAACGGGATCAACTGCCTGGGACCGCAGCCGGAACAGCAGTGCCTCGCCTGGTCCCTGGGCCAGTCACCCAGCCGGAGCGCAGGTCGCGTTCGTGGATCGGCCAGCTGTCAGGAACGGCAGCCGGAATAGCGGACCCTTCGCCTGGTCCCTGGGCCAGTCACCCAGCCGGAACGCAGGAACAGAACAGAGCCGAGAGGACGTCGCCTGGTTCCCCGGAGCGGACCTCCAGCCGAGAACCGCCTAGCTCGAACGCTGTGCTGCTTCGAACGCTGGCACACGCTCTTGTACCACGAGTTCGCGCCGGTTCTTCTTCTCCGACGTCGCTCAGTTTCGGTTTCGCTCTCAAACCCCTATATTATCACAATACCCCCGGTGTTAAGAAAGTTGTTCACAACTTTTTCGGAGGGTAGAAGAAGCGAAACAACCGTCACATAGTTCCACACAACGCAGAACAAGTTCAGTTATCACAACCACACAACCACCGCAGAACACGAGAGGTGGAAAAAAAGAAGTTTCTATGTACTATAGCACACGATCTTCAAAATACAGTGTGTCGCGCACAACTCATATATGGCTCAAATAGTCAGCTCCGACGTTATCACTGCCCTTGATAAAGTTAACAGCGAAATTGTACTCCTGCAATAGTAAACTCCACTGGAGCACTCTATTATTCATATGTTTGGCCGAGTGTATATACTGTAAAGGTTGGTGGTATGATTGGATGCTTTGTGAGAATTAATTCGTTTCGATTACAGCTATCTACTACATCCGTCGTCCCTGTCTCTGCGCTTTCTTCTGAATACAGCCGTATGAATTGCTCTCGACCTTTGATTCCGTCGTCGTAGCGGGAAATCGGTTAGCTTTGTCTTCCCCGTCAAGTCCGAAGAAATTCTATGATATTTCTTTAAAGAATGATTGACTTGTGAACGATGTTCCCCAGTGCGATCCGCGTCCATCTTCACGCAAGAGGCCGTGTGTGTACGGAAGAGATCCGGAGATGGGCCGATCCTGTAGTTCGCCACACTCTCACTAGGCGTACGTATCAGAGGCATATTGCCTAATGGAGCAATGCTGACTTTATCTTTTTGCGTTGTTTTTTGGCACAGATCGCAGGACTTCACAAACCGTTTCACGTCACCATGCAGACCTGGCCAGTAAAAGTCGGCAAAGACGCGACATGTTGTGTGCCGTATGCCTTCATGTCCGGTCATGAGATTCTCATGTCCCGCTTCCAGTACCGATCTCCTCAGCGTTGTTGGGACAAGGAGCTGGTTAAACGTCCTCCCTGTAGAAAGCTGATACTGGCGGTACAGCACTCCAGATTTTTCAAAGAATGAGTAGCAGTGGCCTTTCAGTGAATTAAAGGTTCTGCCCACCTTTGCGAACAGCGGCTTCAGAGTCTTATCTTTTTGCTGTTTTTGTGCAAGTTGCTCTTCCGTAAGATCGATAGGCTTTATCTTACGGTATCGCAACTGTGCTGGCTTGTCATCTTGTTCCAGTACTGCAGAAGGGTACCTAGGATCCGCCAGCACGCAGGAGGATGTGAATGGTGCGTCTACTCCTTCGATGACAGCAGGTCTCCAGTTAATATCTGGCTCATTAGGTGCTCTTACACCCGGGATGTTCCCTAATACACCGTCATAGAGTAGTTCATCCATGCATAAAAGTTTTAGTTCGCCTGTAAAGTACGGCGTATGGATGGTTACGCGCGCCTCCGGAAAGTATTTGCCTGACCCGTCTGTGAGTACGACTCTAATTCTCTTTCCGGTCAAGCAGTCGTCTGGAACTAAGTCTTGTCGCACGATTGCAATATTGCTGCCGGTATCTCTAAGAACTTTAACTTTTCGACCAAAGACTCGTCCCTCGACCACTGGCATTCCTTTTACCAGGAAAATGGAGTCTGCATAAGTCGCATCAAATCGGTTGCTTTTTCGGAGTCCGACAATCTTGTCGCATGAAAAAGCGCTACACGCATTTGCTGTGGTCTCATAAGCACAAGCAGAACTCTGCTCTTTCTGGACCTTCGCTTCCAGCAGCTGTCATGCTTGTGTCCACGTTTCCCACACAAATTGCACTTAGTAACTTCGTTCAGTGCACTACGACACTCATGAGAGCGATGGCCGATACAGTTGCATAAGATACATCTTATAGGTTGTTTCGAGGGAGCTTCCGAGGTACTTCTACTAGCTTCTTTCGCCTTGTCGGCTCCTTTCCCGAGACTCGAAAGATTCTGAGCCTCAAGGTATCTGTCAGTTGTGTGAGCGAGTTCCTGAAGTGACTTACATTCCCGCTCTTTCAGGAAAATGGTCAACTTCGGACTACAACACTCAAGAAACTGCTCGGCGATCATGTGGTCTCGGAGGCTTTCAAAGGTTCAAGGGACGTTGGCGATGTCTATCCAATGATCGAAGTATCCGGAAATCCTTGCAGCCAACTGCCTTCCCGTTTCTCCGTCCTCTGGTCGTGCCTTTCTAAATTTCTCGCGATAACCTTGTGCAGTAAACCTGAATCGTTGCAGCAACTCCTTCTTCACTTTCTCATAATCGAGCGAGTCAGCGGCAGTCATGCGGCCGATTACTGTTAGAAATTCGCCAGTTAAGCACATGCTTACGGCAAGGGCCCATTTATCTTGTGGCCATTCTTGCCCGGTTGCCACGCGCTCAAACCGTTGCAAGTATGCGTGCAGGTTGTCACGTCGCTCGTCAAATAACGGTAGAAATTTCTGCGGGTTGAGAACAGATGACGAGCTACTCGGTAGAGACGTGGGCTCTTGATTAGCTGTTGGAGCCCCACTTAGAGCGCCTTCCTGAAGTTTAAGCTTCAGTTCAAGAATTTGCCTGGCTATTTCGTCGGCTTCTTTGCTCGCCTCTCTTTCTGCAGCTCGCTCGTCTCTTTGGCTTGCCCGCTCGTTCTCGATTCATTTGCGCAACTCTTCACCGGATAATCCTAGCTGCGACCCAACAGCGGCTAATCGCTCAATATCCATAAATATGGCTAAGGGTCAACTATTGTGAGGGTGCACTCGGGGGACGATATTTTCCTTCGGTGCTTTTATGAACGGTATCCTGGCAGGCACGCCAGATTGTGATGGAAAATAGGGGATTAGGATAGTGTGGGCCCAGGACCGCTCAGCAAAGGAACGCAATCGAGCCACGAGTGTACACACAAACAAAACACTAACTCTATTTACATGATAAAATCTCAGCACATATACAACTGAAAGATTTAGCTACAATTAGCTAACAGCATGAAAGGTTTTAACCAACAACAAAGTCTTAATAAATAGTCTCTCGCCGTGTGCAGCGTGCGGGGCAGACTGTCGACACGTCGGCGCGGACTTCGGTCAGTCGACGCGATGCCCGGCTCGTTGATATCGGTGGGCGTCAGCTCCCGTCACAATACGGCTTCGTGCCGCAGCAGAGGCATGAGCCACCGCGGCAGCTCGGTAGCACAGCGGCTACTATGCACAGCAGCCCGGACAACCACCCGGCACGGCAGCCGAACGGGATCAACTGCCTGGGACGGCAGCCGGAACAGCAGTGCCTCGCCTGGTCCCTGGGCCAGTCACGCAGCCGGAGCGCAGGTCGCGTTCGTGGATCGGCCAGCTGTCAGGAACGGCAGCCGGAACAGCGGACCCTTCGCCTGGTCCCTGGGCCAGTCACCCAGCCGGAACGCAGGAACAGAACAGCGCCGAGAGGACGTCACCTGGTTCCCCGGAGCGGACCTCCAGCCGAGAACCGCCTAGCTCGAACGCTGCGCTGCTTCGAGCGGTGGCACGCGCTGTTGTACCACGAGTTCGCGCCGGTTCTTCTCCGATGTCGCTCAGTTTCGGTTTCGCTCTCGAACCCGTATATTATCGCTGTGAGACAAGGAGGTGCGTATGTACAGGGTCACGTGATGTAGCAGGGCCACTCCTGAGTCGCCCGTCAAGTCCAGCGGCACGAAGGAACGCTACCGTAGCTCCAATGACCACGGATGCGATCTAGACGTCAGGCGAAGGGCCTAACGCGAGCTCGACGGTCAATTGTCGTTTCTTAACTCTTTCAACCGATGAACTCAATGTCTGTAGGTCCTCCCCGTACGCTGGGTATTTCCAATTTATGTGTTCGAGTGTTTCTGGCACATGACAGTGCTCACAGTTAGGACCAGTGTCGCTGCAGCCGATGAGGTGTCTATAACGTCTCGTGAACGCAATGCCAAGACGAGTCCCGCGGGTCCTACTCGACAGCCTTCGCTTCAGTTTATGGGTCATGCGGAGTCTCATTTCTGTGTCTCATTTGTGGAAGCGCTTGTGAGAGAGAGCGAGAGAAAGAAGCACGCGAAGGCGGGGATTTTAATCACTCAGGAGTCCGGTTCGCTACACTACACTGGGGAATGGGAAAAAGGGAAGAAAAGTAAAGAGATGAAGAGAGTGGGAATGCCTACCGGGAAGTTCTATATAATATCGTAGGGTCTCGGTAAAGGCAGATGTCTTTAGAAAGCTCAACGGAGCTATCATTGCCTTCTGAGCTGTTGGTCGGTGAGGACGGTATTCCGAAATTATCAGTTAACTAAGTGTATAATCATCGTCCTTTTGGAAGGACTCGGTCATAGGTAGTCTATGCTCCTCAAATTGTGGGCAGTGGCACAACAAGTATCCGCAGACAGCACACGCGCTTTTGAGAGATCTGATAAAACAGCTCAGCTATGTTAGGAGTGTCAAGATCGCTATCGCTGTTGTTAGTGGTTTTTGAGGGAGGGCGCGGTCTCGTTTTACCCCTCTGCGCAACTGGAGATATTTAGGTCTCACGTATATCTTTCTCTCGTTCTTTCTTTCTCCTTCTATTTCTTTATCTCTTTCTATGCTTTCCTCCGCATAATCACTATTATGCAGTAGCGTAAAATAATGGGCGCAGACACATTTTCTCTTTTGCGGGTTAGCTGCAATGCGAACTTATGAAGTAGGGAGCCTGCGCCTTCGTGTGATTGTTTTTTTAATACACAAATGACTACCAGCAATTTCTACCTACATACAGTATCAGCATTCGAAAGTAAGCCCCCAGGAATTCAACTTTCTCGAAACAAAAACCTCGAACTACGTACTGTAAGCAAATGTTGGAATGACAAATTCTTCACAGTCTAAATACTCCTACGCATACACTAGCCTCGAAAACACAATTTTTTTCCATGTCAAGTTCTTCGAGAGGTCGAAGTTGCAGTTCTTTTCATGCACTGAGTTATTTCATTTACCGTATATGTAAGTATAAAAATATTATGTATGTGGCCAGTTATGAGGCCATTCAGGTACAGAAGCTCGTATTGTCAACATTCCCATGTGTAAAGTTCATTTCTTTCACCCTTTTTTACTTAAATATGTGCTTTCTGGTGATGCGCGTACATTGTCTCATTACACTTTTTGTATTTACCCGTACCAGTTTTATTCTTTTTCGTAATGCTAGTGTACTCATTAACTTTTCCACGATGGGGTTGCGTTCGCCTATGAACGCACAGGGTGATGCTAGAAGCCTAGTCAGGAGCCTTAACATCGCCTTCAATCTTTTACACCACGATGATGTATTGTCAAATAAATGAGTATCCCTTAGTCCGACATAGTCTAATCTGTCATATCTATGAATTTGAAGTCATCTTAATGCATTTAAAACCGTTAATTCATCTTATTTCACATTCACCTGAACAAGCTCATGATTCAAAACTGCGCAAGGTCTTGAGTTCGAGAAGTCTCAGAGAGTGCGCGTTTATTATTAACGTGTTATCGGTGACTAGTTACTTATTTCAGTAACTTTAAGTAGTTATTCTCCAGGAACACATCTTGGGTTTTTCGGTGTTCGCTCAACGTCATGGTGTAGCGAAAAGTCATGCAAAGGACAGACAGAGGAGGCATACAACGCTGGCGCTACGAACAACTTTAATGGAAGTTGACCAATTATTATATTTATAAGCCGTCCAACTCGAAGACACAAAACATATCTGGCAGGCGGCTGGGGGTGCCTATCCAAGACAACACAGTCGCAAGAATGAATGAATAAAATAACACTGCAAGTTCTGTGGCACGCCAAGCTACTGATTTCCGACTTCCACACTCACTACACTTTTGTTTAATGTAGAATGCTTCTAGAAACTCCCGTGCCGTTCATTTTTCGTTATCTCCGCCCAAGATATTGACTCTGTGAAGCCATGGGGAACATGCACAGGTTTTTTAAACCGCAGAAAGATGCGTGGTGAGGTCTTTCTAGTTATTAGCTTGCCGGTTATTCGATGTTATGTGTTTGCTCGTTACTAGGCAGACACAAAGTTCAG
Organism: Hyalomma asiaticum; assembly: GCA_013339685.2. Classification (NCBI taxonomy): domain Eukaryota; kingdom Metazoa; phylum Arthropoda; class Arachnida; order Ixodida; family Ixodidae; genus Hyalomma; species Hyalomma asiaticum. The sequence continues at coordinate 51,802,262 of CM023488.1, forward strand.
CATTCACGTCACGCCCGTGTAGCAGACGCTGTCGGTTTACCAATGGCGGTCACTGATTCCATTATGCGTCAGAAGTCACAGCAGTGCCTTCTTCGCCTTTTGCAAATCTTCGATCCGAGGCCAAGGTTCGAGGGATCACCTTTGTCGCAAAATGTCTTCCGTGTACCTTGGTCCGACGTGTACGGAAGTCCAGTTTTTCTTTCCCGTGAAACGCACATTGCCTTCTCGCTGCCACAGACATTCCAGTGCGACTATCAGTTGATTTTATTGGGTCTATTGCGAACCGAAAGCTGTACCATGCTCACCATTGAAAAAAAAAGAGCGCCACGGGAAAATGCTTGTGCTGTTCCAGTGGAGTTGTTCCTCGTTATTTTACGCTGTCTCTCCGAATAAGGAATTTTTCTGCTACCTGGAAATATTCCTGAGTGCGCGTATCGTTCGTTATTGCAGCAAGGCAGAAGGAACAATTCATTCTTTAAAGCAATTGCCCGAGTCTCGGTGGCGATATTACGCTCTTGACAGGTCATTTAGGTTGACACGCATAGGAATTGAGGTATTCATGTCGGGTGCCGTACAGTACCCTTGAAGTTGAGAGCGGTGCTCGAATACTTCACTTAATGGTTGAGAAGCCCAGAAATCTTGCACACAGTAGCAGACAAAGCACAGTAATTGTACAAAAACGTTCACACCTTCAAATATCACAATACTCTTTGCGCATAATATACTTCAACTTTTAACGGATATCCCAAAAAATTCAGCCATTATCGAGATCAAAAAGCAGCGAGTCTGTCTTTTTTTTTGACATGATATCTCTGGAAATACTGGCAGGATTTGACACGCAAAGTGGTCACCTCTAGCTGTGTGAAGTGTTTTTATACAGCTGCAGTTTCTTTTATCCACTTCCCCAACCTAGCCAAGCTTATGAAGCAATCTAAGGAAAATAGATTTCGCTATCGGTAAGAATTCCTAGCGAATCTGGAGTGGTGTAGAAATCAGTACTGGGGAACGTATAGTTTCCTGCACTCTTGAGATGAGTGTCCAGCGGGGGGTAAGAGCACTAGGATTATATGCATTTTCAAGCCAATGTACGAGGGAACTACTGCAACGCAGTACAAGTGCTCGCGGGCAAGTGTGTCGACTGCGTGCTGTAACCACCGGCTTTTCCTTTGCATCTCACCACGTGACAGTCGTTTAAAGGGGCCCTGCATGCCCCACTATTGCTGACTAGTGTCAATGGCACTCGGCTGCTAGCCCGAAGCTCGCGAGATCAGCCTTCGGCCCCAGCGGCTGCTTGTCGATGGAGGGGAAATGTTGATCCTTTGCGAAAATGCCACATCAGGACTGATATAAAAAATCCATGTACGGTTACATGGCTGCATATGACGTCCATATATGGTTATATGGCCAGATATGGCCCCATATGGCATATTGGGGACTTGTATAACATATAAATACCTTATATCGCCGTATTCACCCAATCTTTATATATCCGTATATGGGCTCCTATACGGCCATATCAGCCCAATTTTTATATATCCGTTAAAGGGCGCTTATATGGCAATATCTGCCCAGTGCTTAATATATCCGTATATGGGCCTTTAAATGGCCATATTTGCTTGACTTTATATGGCCATATGTGCGTTGTGATACATACACACACACACACACACATATATATATATATATATATATATATATATATATATATATATATATATATATATAAACAGAACACAGATGGATGATGGACCTTTCACGTGCGTGTTTTATTTCCGAGCTAAGTTTCCCTTTTTCGGAGTTGCCTTTTGTCTTTTTGCTTCTCAGGTTGCTGAGCTTTGCGCCCATCGATAAGGTTACAGTTTTCTGCTATACTCGAGCTGACACATCGTGGCCGAGCACTAGCTTTGAACACTAGCACTAGCTTTGACAGCGTTTCACCTGATGAAATACGTTAACAAAAGTTACTGCTTTGAAAGTTCCTATGCTTCTCAAGTACATACGTTCTTTACTTATTTATGATTATGAGAGCATCACGCAAAAAATGCCGCTGTTTATTATGGCGACACGGTGGCTTCTAGGCGAAGCGTATGGTTAATCAAGGTCTCCCTGTGTTGTTATCACTTGTTATATAGGAAGCGGAAGTTGAAGTAGGATAGAAAAGATAGAAAATCCATAAGCGGCCGACTCGCTTCCTTTTATTTTGTGCTGCAACGTCAGCTGGTTTGTATTTCCTGCCAGCATGCCTTAAGGAGAAAGCCAACAAAGGAGCAATAAAATGGCAGTGGTGGGACTCAACTTAAAAAATCTGTTTGTCAAAGAATACGAAAATTACCTCGGTGAAACTAACTTTTCAAAAACGTTTGCTTTTCTCAACTACACGGCCTTTCCTCCTTATTTTTTTTGACATCTTAGGGTGGATTTGGCGCTTATAAATAGGAAAAAAAATTCACAGCATATCCACGGAGTGAATGATGATGAGTGGGCGAAGCTCGGGATGTTCATCGTAGATCGTGCCGAGTTCTGGATTAATTTAGTTAACGCGCACGCTACGAATCCTTATGGTTCAACTACGCACAAGTGAAATCTCCCACCGGCACTTCATTGCAAGTGAAGATCCAGTGCCTGTATATATATATATATATATATATATATATATATATATATATATATATATATATATATATATATATAGGGTTGAAAAGAGAGACACACGTTCAAAATTCTTGTTTATTAACGTTTCGGCCGGTGGGCCGGCCTTCGTCTGACGAAGGCCGGCCCACCGGCCGAAACGTTAATAAAACAAGAATTTTGAACGTGTGTCTCTCTTTTCAACCCTACATTGGACCGGACCCATGGAACTTCAATCTGAATATATATATATATATATATATATATATATGCGTGGCCGGTGAACGGTTCTGCAGCGCGAGCAGTCGGTATTTCTCAATCAAGAAACTCGCTAGGATTGATTGAGTGATTGATTGATTGATTGTGGTTCGGAAGGGACGCTAATTTCTGCAGCATATGTAGGGAGCGCGGCTAAGCGTCCGTGGGAGCGGAGGAGGGAGTGAAAGAGATAGAGAGAAAGGACGTAGTGGAGGTTTCCGGAAATTTAGACCACCTGGGGTTCTTTAACGTGCACTCACAACGCACAGTACACGGGCCTGTGGCATTTTCGCCTCCATCGAAAATGCGACCGCCGCGGCCGGGATCGAACCTGCGTTTTTGAGTGGCAGCCGAGTACCGTAACCACTACACCACCGCGGCGGACAACTCGCTAGAAGACGCTGCCTGCGCCAGCGTTATCTCTCGCGGGTGAGGGGGCGTTCTCCTTCTTTGCGAGCTGGTAGAGCGCTCATCTAAGAAAGAGCGTTTCCATAGTCAACGCGAGCCCTTCGCTCTCTCTCTCTCTCTCTGTCTCTCTCCCTCTCACAAAACAGCAGATGGAAGAGTGAGAGAGCTCGCGCGCCGGGAGGCACGCGCTGAGGGCGAGCGCGATCCTCCCGGCGTTGCATGGGTTTGCATGGTATTGAGTGGTGTAGGTTACACGATACGCGTGACAACCGGCCCGCAGCTTAAGGAGCTTCCCCTCTAAAACAGCGTTTTTGTCATGTTGACAGATTTATTTCACAGCCTATGACAAACACATAATCAAAATTCATTTTTCAGACTACTGTATATCTTATGAGCAGTTGTACAAAAATATTTGTAGGTTTCCTTGCGAAACCGTCTTTTAAGGAAGAACTCGTAAACACACTGGATGTTAGTATTTTCGCCTTGGTCTTAAGCAGTGGTGAACATGAGCATGATATGCGAAACATCTTTATAAGCGAAGATAAAAGCTCTGAGAATAGAAAAATGCATATTTCAAAGAATGGGCACATTGGTTGATTTTCAGGAATCTTTTATCTCCCGCCTTGTTTTGCGCCGTTTCGGGAAATTCAAATGACCTTCACGAGCTTAAAAAAATTTCCTCTCACAATACTTCGGGGAAGCGCTGCGGAAGTAAGGCCGACTACCGTGTAATTTTCCGAAATATTTCAAAAAGAAGTTCATTTTTGCCGAGCACCACAGCTGGGACAGTTGACGCGGAATGACCCATATAAGTAGGAGACGTAGCACTTCAATGATATTCAATTTATTGGTCGACGTTGCGGTCAGAGCCTGACCTTTATCAAAACAGTATTTCCTTTTCTCCTGTTCGATTAATGCATGTATAGGAGAAAGGGCGGAAACTGTTTACTGAGTGGTTGGCAAATGTGAGTGGGTAAAGATTGGACGGAGCAGAGGGGAGCCAACACGTTTCGTCGAATGCGCTTACAGCGCCAATTTCCAGGAAGCGCCGGCAAAGGACAGGGGTAACGGGCATGTGGCGTGCTCCACGGGAGCACTGAAAAAGAAAAGGTGCTGTACAGCGTGATGCATTGAGGGAATCCTGGGAAAGCCATCGCCAGCCTAATGACAGGTGCAGCGACGGACATGGCCCTAAGTGGTTGCTCATTTTGGGAAGTTTAGTGGTTAACAATGCCACCGCGGTTCAAGCGCTCGCCAGGAGGAGCCGCTTTGAAAGCACCCCTCCCCCCCTCCCCCCCCCCCACACACACACACACATATATATATATATATATATATATATAATCAAAAAAGTTCCCCCTGGCTACCGGGATAAATATACTATCAGAAAGTCACAGTGACAAACATAGGATTTATTCTGACGTTTCCGCTGGAGGCCAGCCTTTTTCAAAGATGAAAGTTTTTCATAGGCGCATGGTCTTTAAGTACACTTCACGAACATGCATAATGGAGGGTGGAAAGTGGAGAGCTCACAAAAAAGGGGGGACGTCATCTTGAACTGGCGTTTGCTTCTTGGACACACATCTGTATCCCAAATCCCCTTTTTTTGTGAGCTCTCCCTTTCCACAACCCCATTATGCATGCTCGTGAAGTGTGCTTAAAGACCATGCGCCCGTGAAAAACTTTCATCTTTGAAAAAGGCTGGCCTCCAGCCGAAACGTCAGAATAAATCCTATGTTTGTCAGTGTGACTTTCTGATAGTATATATATATATATATATATATATATATATACAGGTGCGAAGTATCACGTTAAAAAACAAAACCTTTCTTTCGACTTCCCGGCCCCTGAGAGCGGCCTTTTTCAAATTTATGTTCTGAATAATTTCTGTGAAAAAAAGCTGACACCAGCTACAAGCCACGGCAACATTAGCCCGCAGATACATCCACAGGTGAAATATGTTAGTGGTGACACGTCATCTCTTCCTTCGAAAATTTAGCTGAAATGGTAGTGCCAGCGCATCTGCGAAGCCATTTCAATCGACTTAGACATAAGTGGTTCGTCAAGGTTGCACGCGCTTACTGACAGCTGATGCCTTGCGAAACGTGAAGGTGAAGGCTGGTGCACTTTGCAACGTAGCTATGAGCGTGCTGCTTTGTAGCAACACGTACATTATTGCAGATCTGAGCGAAAATGCCTACCGGCGAATTGAGATGCGAAGACAGAAATGTCACGATCTCATGGAGGGAGAGGACAGTAGGAAGCACGGAGTAAGCTATATTAAGTTCGGATTTATTTTCTCTAATCTGTATCACTCCGTCGTTAGCACGGAGTATCGCCGCTATCAAATAACAACTACGCCGAAGAATTGAGAGCCATAAGATGTTGACTGTACGGGAACTTGATATGCGAAACTGGCTCATAGTTACTCTGTGCTCATTGGAGATATTACATGATGTATCATATGCCAAACGTGAGTGACAATTATGACATTGCTAGAAATTGGGTATTGCATCGTCATTGCACGTCTTGAGCTTCGTTCGCTAATAGATTATTGGGGAGAATCGAATGTGTAGCACAGCTGTGGTGATGGTAATGTAGCTCAATGTACCTAATTGCTTCTTGGTGTCTATCACATGCATCACGTGTAAAATATTAGAACATATCATTTATAAAGAATTAGCGCCGTATATTAAAGATAATAAACTCTTCTATAAGAATCAACATGGCTTTCGCAAGCACCTGTCAAATGTCATCCGGCTTTTCGAAACAATACACACATTCGCAACTGTACTCAACTCTAGAGAGCGGATGGGTAAGATCGCGATAGCTTTGTCAAAGGCATTTGACACCGTTTGTCATGCAAAGCTGGACCGAATAAATCCATGAGCTTAGTGTTGCTGTGGATATTATCAAATGGGTCACCGCCTATTTGCATAACAGGGACCACTTCACAGAACTTTCCGGAGCGCGATCACACACACCGCCTGTTACGCCCTGAGTACCGCAGGGATCGGTCCTGGGTCGCATTTTATTTCTCGTGTATATCGATGATATTGCTAAAGCCATTGACTCTTCCGCTGAAGTGAGACTGTTCGCGGATGACTGTGCGTTATTTTTGTGTAAAAAGCATTGCTGACAAGGTATGGCTCAAGGATGCTTTGTGTGCTGTTGATGAGTGGTGTGCGAAATGAGATATGAAAATTTCGACAAGACTGCATGCATGACGGTATCAAATAAGAAAGCGCTATTGACGTTTACGTATAAAATAAAAAATAAGAAATTTAGGCGATCTAGTCGGGTAAAATTTCTCGGTGTTACAATTACACGAATCTAACCTAAAACAAGCATATTCGAAATACATGCGACTCGGCTGAACGTAAGCTAATACTTCTACGGTACGGCGAAAAAGATGCTCTGCCTGAAACAAAGTTAATGACGTATGAAACAGTAGTACGCACAACCCGATAATATGCTAGTATTATCTGGAATTCGCACAGTCAAAAGCTTGTTGATGAGCTGGAACGGATCCAATGAATGGAAGCCAGGTTTATTTATTCGAGCTATCAGAGGAAACAATCAATGACCGTGTTACTTAACAGTGCTAACTTTCTGAAGCTCTCTGCGCTCTGACAAATTGCACGCAGAAGTTTCTATGCCAACTGTAAAACAAACCATTAAATATAGCTCCAACTTTGTACTTATACCTTTCAGCCCGAGTGCCACCGCGCATCAATCCTGCGTACGCTATTTACCCCATGCCAAGAGAATTGATTTGCTTAAGTTTACCTTTCCGCCTCCTACAATTATTGACTGGAACACTTGCTTCCAGTATATGTGCTGATTGCGAGCTAGCTGAAGTTTTCCAGCGTCGTTTGAAATTGCTTTTAACATAATATTGTATATCGTGTTTTTCCGACCCTGTAATATCCTGCTAGTGCTTACAGTTTTGTAAATAAATAAAAATAAAAAAAGGTAAGACAAAGCTGTCCTTTTTGTAACACTTGAAAACACATGGAAATACTGTCGCACAGAATTTTGGTAACTCAAATATTTTGTCACACGCAGTGAAGTAGCACCATCGCGGGTGATAGAGTTCGATGTAGCTAGACCGGATGACCGCAAAGAGGAATAGGTGCTGAGGTTTCACGTGGCAAAGCCACGATATGACTGTGAAGCGCGCTGTAGTTAAGAGGTCTGGAAGACTTATACACGTCGCACTAAGATGCAATCAAAACGCACCGTACATCGGCCAGTAGCATTTTTGGCCACATCGGAAACACTACCGCTGCTGTAGGCATCGAACTCGCGTCCTGTGGCAGGCAGCCGCTGGCCGTAACGTTTTCTAACAATGGTGCTGATGACGAAATTCGAAAGGGATGGAACGCCGAAGACATCTTATTGAAATATCGGGCGCGCGAGGAAAGATCGAGCTGGGAATGTTTTACAGACGATAGTCTTTTTCGGATATTTTAACGCAGAAATTTGGATCTGTCTGTTTGTCTGCTGTCACACTGTTTGGCCACCCGGCCAAACTTTATGCACTTGCCTAATGCCCAGCCATCTTGAACTGGTAGCTACGTTCATACTTGTGAACATTGTCGACCAAAAAGCAAATATTACGCACATCTGAGGCGCAACATCAAGTATTAGGTGTTGTGTTTCTTTACTAGAAAATACATAGCTACGTAGTTCTAAAGATCCTAGTGTTTGTTAGGGTGCGCTAAAAATGCGACTCTATGCAAGAAAAACGCAAGCTACAGCAAGCTACAAGTGTGATATAAAAGCACGTTTGTCGCATAAAGTTCTTTAAAGCATCTTGCAACCTTATGAATGCGAAATCCTTCAGCCACAGTGTAAATATTAGCACTGCTTCTACACAGTTGCTATTGCAAGGGCGTTGCAGGTTTGTTTAGCAGTACGACATTTCACCACGACTGGCAGGATTGTGTAAATTGTGCAATGTAACATGTATGCCTTGATTAAATTAGACTCAGTGCATAGTCCTTCCTCGGCTACCTTCCATCTTGATCGTTGAGAGCACTAATGTGCTAGAACGTCAAAAATTCTCGGCAAGCTAATTGTGACAAAATTAACTCGGCACAAAATGCAAGAAGGCAAAGAAATTCACAAAAAGTATGCTTACCTTTCTTTCAGTGTCGGAAACAGAGGGACTTGTTTACCCTCAGCTTATTGAAAGTCGGAACAAAGCCGGACAGAAGGTCGTAAAGATAAGCGACAGCTTGATTCTGAATTTGGAGAAGAGCTCTGTCGTAGGAAAAGAGTTCTTGCTAAGAACTTACCAAGACGACATTATGGAACATAATTATGTGGGTATAAAGAATTATTTTTACAGTTCACCCAGTGGGGGAATTTCTTGCGAATTGTCAATCCCATTTCAGCGTAGTCGTTTTGTAACGTTTAGCATAATCGCGTCGCTATAATAAACAACCAGATAATTAAGTGTATTAGGCGAGATGCTGGAAGCCCGTGTACTGGGCAGTGTCATAGCCATCAGAAATATGGACCTGTGCCAGGAACCTAACAGCGGCGGTATCGTTGACGATGTTTTGAGTTTTGCCGGCTTTTCTGAACTTGACAGCGATGATTTGAGCGCTGAAGTAGCGTAGTCTTGCTTCTGAAAGCCCGCAAGCTCAGGTAGGCAGCGTTGAAGGTTATGACGTCAAAATCACAGGATTGCCCGCAGGGGAATCCGCTAAAAAATTTTAAAGATCACTTCCAGGAAAACTAAATGACTTGCAACCACCTGGTTTTGGCACATATCTTTATAGTAGCGAGGAAAATAGATATTAATAATTTTATTAAGGTCTGTGGACACTCAAAATTGCCGTAGTTGTCCTTTAAGGACAAAACTACGTTTCACTGAGCGCCCGTCACGTGGGCGCGCTCTGCAAAAAAGGACAACTTGCTGCCGAGACAGCAGTCCTGTGAGTGAGGTGTGGAGCGTGCGTAGAAGCGTCCCAGACAATCCTGTGGCCCGCAAGTTCAATATATTCACAAAAATATCTCTGCTTTGTAATCAAAGGCGTATGGTGCCGCTTTCTTTTGTAGCTTGACGGACAGTTATTAGAAGAAGGCCTCTATCACGACCGTGATACATTTGCCTCTGTAATTGTATCCGAAAACACGGATTGACAGTGGTGAGACATTCCTTATGTTGACGAATTCTGTAAATTATAGCGCTTGTACGTGTATAAGATTTCTGTCGTCGTGCACATTCACTTAGCTTTGCGAGCAGATTGACCTACTGCTATTCGTCCAAACTTCATTCTTTTCCAGGAAGGTATGCTAAGCCCCAAGTATGGCATCAAGCCATCACGGCCAGAAGGAAGAGGGACGAATGGCAGCGTTCCTCATGTAGTGTACGCCCTTCCCAGTGATCAGTTTCAAAGGGACAGTGAGTACATTCTGAATAAAATCAATCATTTCCAGGATGTCTTGATCATTAGCTTCTTTTCAGTGAAAAATTCCATTGATATAAGAAGCAGAGTGGTTTTCACATACGCACATCTAACACCTGATATGAGGGTTTGTACCGGCGTTAACCAATCCTTTCAAAAGGTATAAGTGACAGTTCCGTAAACTCAGCGGTTGTATATATGGATCGGTTAGGCTAGCCTTGCGCTTCTCACACAATACACTGAAAGGAAACAGTTGAATGAAATGAACCGACAGTTAAATCGTAGAAAGTGGAACTCATTAATGTACATTTCCTAATGTTGGAATCGTATACATTTTCTTCATTCGTAAGTATTGCTCACAAGGATATGTTTCCCAAGCAAGGTACCATATATTTATAAAATGCGCGATTAGGCTGCCTAAAATTGTCGTCCGGGCAACTAATTTTTAAAATCGTTCTTTTCGTGCACATGTTATGTGTCGTTGTATTTTGCCTTATTAAACGAAAACTACACTAGGCCCAGCGCATTAGCGTATCAACACGCGCATTGCAGTTCCCCATTTCATGAAGACAAGACTATTTCTCGAAACGTTACGGCATATACCCGGAATTCATTGTTTTCGGGTCGATAATACCCGATAAATACAGGTATACATATTAAAGTGCGAACTTTCGAATGGTAGTTGTGCTCTCAGTCGGAGATATTACTAAACTAGCTTAATAATTTGTCAAATACGTGCATATAGTAGTACCATTCTACAAGGACACGATTCTGCCATTCAACAACACCCCCCGCCACGGCGGTCTAGTGGTCAGGGTACTTGTCTGCTAAACGTGAAAAGTACAACTTAGCGCGATTTACACAGACACAAATGAAGAGACAAGCAGGCAGTGTTCCTGTGTATGTCGCGCGAAGTTCAACTTTTCATGACGCATAAGCAACTAAACCAGCAGCCAGCCCTACTAAAGGCTGCTAGTCTGATGGTCACGGGATCGAATCGCGTCCACAGCGGCTGCATTTCGATCAAGGGAAAATGTTGAGACTCGATGCATTGTGCGATGTCAGTGCACGTAAACTGAGCCCCTCGGGTGGACATTTCCCCAGCCCTCCACTACAGCGTGTGTCATAATCATATCGTGGGCTTGTGGACCTAAAACCGCAGATATCAGTGATATAACTCGAGAATACGTTCATACGTTGAAGGGTGGAGATCATTTACACAAGTATCATCCCACCAGTTCCTCACGTGTAAGTACACAGGATAGCAAAGCTCTGCTTCGTAATGCGATTATTCTTGGTAAGTGGTTGGATGGAAACATTCCTGCTAAGACAATATTCTAGCGTACAAGATGCGGTATTATCCTAATGAAGCCTCCCCCCCCCCCCCCGGCCCAAATTTTCGCAGAAACGGCTACAAAATTGTTTTGAGGATGAGAGACTAAACGCATCCTTTTAACCGGGGTAGTCGCAATGTTATGACATTATGTGATCACAGGCACAACGTGGCCACGTGACGAGCTACGAGGAGGCACCGTACCAAAGTAGTTCCTTTCAGCAGACTCTGAAGTAGCCCTACAAATAGCAGTTTTCGCATTGACCAGGCTAACACATTAAGGCTATCGCTGTTCATTCGCTTTCATAACCACGGACGATACTCTTCTGAGTAACCGCATGTGATAGTTCTGTTTTATTTCTGTATTTCAGGAAAAATATACTGTTGAGACGAGTGGTACTCTTCATAGCAGAAGCGCGTAGTTTGGAGGCAGGAGTTTGTGTATAGCTAGCTGCGCCCCATTGTACGCGGTTAGTACCTTGTAGACCGGCTATAGCATCGCTCTTTCAGGAATTCCTCTCCGTATTTTGGTGCATTTAGGGAAGATGTGCGCTTTA
>CM023488.1:51813967-51924329 GCA_013339685.2 Hyalomma asiaticum
GCCGCGAAACGACGTACGAGTACGTCTAGGAAAGCAAGCTTGCCGTTTTCTACTCGCTCCAGAGTAAATTGTATGGTCAGTTGCATGACGTTGAGCCTTTGTACCAACCGGTCGACGTCCTTTTTGTGCAGGATACTAAAGCTGTCGTCCACATAGCGTAGAAAAACTTTCGGTGCAGGTTTGAAATCTGTCAGGACTTTTTCCTCCAGGGCTTCCGTCACAAGGATCGCGGTTGTAACGGATCTTGATGCCCCCATAGCAGTCCCATGTGTCTGTTTGTAGATTTTAGAGTTGTAAGTAAAGTACGTGTTACTTAAGCACAGATGAAGCAGCTCACACAGCTCTGAGGGATCCAGAGGTGTCCGGTCAGCGAGGTTGGCATCCCTGGAAAGGGCTTCTTTGCAGGTTTCGACGGCCAAATAGATAGGGACACTGGTAAAAAGCGAGGTCACGTCACACGACACCATCATATCGTCATCCCTGAGATGAAGGCGACGCACAGTTTCCACGAATGCTGAAGAGTTCTCAACATGTGTTGTAATGTGGCCGGCTAGGGGGCTGAGCACTTGGTGTAAATACCCAGATAGCTTGTAGAGCGGGGAACGAGTGAAGTCGACTATTGGCCGAAGAGGTACGCCTGGCTTGTGCACTTTCGGGAGACCGTAGATCGCAGGGGCTGTGCCGTTGGTGCACAATAACCGGTAGTATAACTTCTTGTGTTCAGGGCAGGCCGGTGGGAAGACAGTGGACAGCGTTTTCTGCAGTTAAGTTTTGAATGCAGCTTGTGGGGTCCCTAGTTAATACGGAATATGTTCCTCCGTCTTAAAGCAAATCAAGCATTTTTTCGTTGTATGTGCTGCGGTCTAGTAATACCGTGGCGTTGCCCTCATCTGCTGGGAGGACGACGATACTTTGCGTAGGGTCCGTATTGCTTCTTTTTCTGCCGGTGGGAAGCGCAACCTGCCCGCCGGCAGGTTGCGCTTCCGCCACGACGTGAGTACACCTATTGCTCTGGTGCGTGCTTCATCTTGCACTTTACGCGGCAGCTGAAGAAACTGCTCTTTCAACAGCGCAGATCACCTTCTTTGGGTCAGAGGCAGCACTCGTATTGTAGTTCAAGCCAAGTCTGCTCTCATACGCACATCCTGCAATGTTTTATTTGTGCTGCTTTGTCTGTCGTCTCAGTTACTGCGCTCGGAATCGTAGAATTGTGAGCGCCCTGTTTCGGGGCTATATTACTACGGGAGCTAGGCACTCGGTGAAAAGCGAAGTTAAAGCACTGGACAAGTGTGGGCTTAAGCGACCTTTGTGCCACACCTGAGCAAGAATGCAAGGGCGCAGCGATCTTCTGACCAACAATGCAATGATTTTCTGTAAGTACCTGTTTATTGCCCCATTCCAGTGAGACTTTCCACTACTTAACTGCTGAACGCGGAGACACCTCTTAATTAAGGAAAAGTGTGCGACGCAAATTCACTTATAATCGCGCCATGGTGTACGTGCGTGCCTAATTCATGCGATGGTCCGAAAGGTAGAATGTGAACTTCTTTACCACTGGTTGAGACCGCATTTCTACTCCCTTAACACTTTCACACGTTGCTCTATCAATGGCCGCACACATTGGCCTTTCGACATTCAGTCACATCAGTCTTGCACGGCTGCCAAAATTTTTAACAATGATATCGTTCCATCCTAGCCACCAGGCTGGACCTCACGTGTGAAGTACCGCCTGGTGCAAAAAACACAAGTATGTCTGAGCCTTCGCAGTTCTTGCTCAGGCAAGGATTTCAGCCGTGAGGGTCTCGGACCTTGCTGACTCATTTATCATCACAGACTCCAGCCAACGAAATGAAGGCCTGTAACAAAGTGACGTTCATTTTAAACGCACTGTGTTTTAAATATTTCATAGATATTGCCTACACAGCATTTGTTTTAATTTTTAGACTAATAACCTGAAACGACAAAACGCTTGTACCGGCGCTCTTTGGCCTTAGATGCCCTTGCGCCAATAAAACTTAACGTAAAAAAAAAGAACACTTGGACAGCACCTTCCATAGCAACTGCAGCTATATGCTTGTTGACTTATTGAGAGATCGTATGCTCTCTTATCCCATAATATCGAGTCCACGTGTGTCAATATATGTTAATTGAGCATTGTGATTATTACAATGTCGTAAGTTTCTTGTGTGCGCGTGGTGCTCGAAGAGCCTAGATTTTTTTCTTTTTTGCTTTTTACTGCCGTTTTTTGCTAATTTCGTTACCTTGGTATCAGTTTGATTTACCATCTGATTCCGTAAAGCTCAGCTCTCCACAAAAATTATTGCTTCAATACTAATTACGCTTCATTTTCGTGGTTCGTAAGTTCAGTTTGTCGCTGCAAGATGCGTGCACCCGTTTGACACAGTCTTAAAGAGGCGCCCCGCGTAGCATGAAGCCGCGTATCACCAACTACAGATGTCATTAGGAAATCGCAAATCGGAATTGCCGCTGAACACAAGCAGCTCATTTTTAAGCAAGGCCAAGCGCTCTAGCTGTGCCGTCTTTCCTTGAGATTCATAAGAGAACGTGCACCTTCAAAACTGCAAAATAGTCAATTCATTACTTACATTCCGTGCTGCCCCATCCGGCCACTAGGAGGGACTTTTCAGCAACGTCAATTTCTTTTTCAGGCAGGCAAACCGGCTTTGTCCTTCTGTTGAATTTCAGATCCTATTGCCAGCTGAAGAACGTCACGTTAAGTGATTGAGAACTTTTAAATAGAGATTAAATATACTCAACCCATGCAACAAGCATTCTCTTGGCCGACTTGGAAATGTCAGCAAACATTAAAGGCCTAGTCCTGCGATTTTTCGAGCATGTCAACGTAAAGGCAATCCTATGTTCCTGAGGTGCTCCTGTCGCACTCCTGATAGTACAAATCCTCAGCAAATTCTAAAGCAACTTTTAATGAGCAACAAATGCGAAACCGAAATAGAAATCCAACGCAGCAGTGTCATCAAATCAGCCAGTCAAATCAGGCGCGACATGATATGCGCCCATCCCCTGATGTGGCGATGGCTGGCCGGCACGCACAGATCTCGAAACCCATGGCATGGCATCGGTGGGTTCTGTCACTTTTCCGAAGGCGATGTTAACACACAGTGTGGCCGATAATCATAGGAAGCCTGGTGGGTGGTTAGAATAACCAGTAAAAAATGATTTGAAGCAATCTGCGCATCCCTCGAGCATATAATATTGCAGAAATGACAAATATGCACCAAGGAACGTACCTAGCGAACATTATTAAGACGCTCTGACCTCGAAAAATTACCGGAGTTGGCCTTCAAGCAAATAAAACGCCACCCTGCTATTGCAATGCGATCATAACGCGATACGTTGCCGTTATTCAGTTTGGACCGCATCATAAATCATGTATAGTGATGAATGGCTACCTGTGCAACCTAGTTTAGCATCATGTTAGAAGCGTTTGCGCTAGGCTAGGAAGAATTTACAGCGATCAGGAAAACACATTTTTTATGCAGCCCTACAGGAAAGACGGCAAGCCTGTTATGGTACGCAAGCACGGAGAAACTACTCCGTTTGGATATCCACAATAGAGTGGAAGGATTAATCGAAGCCCACATTACGGTCCAAGGCGAGAGGCTAAGGCACGTAGGCCACCTTGGCTAAACCGCCTCGGCCGACGCGCTAGTTACACAATAGCACGGTCCCATTACAACTCGCAAGGACGAGCGCACTACTCACGATTAAGCCCCTGATCACAAAAGAGCGTTTGCGGGAATACATGGCAAAGGAAAAGGCGGGAAAAAAACTTCTTTAAAATTAATTCTGTATAAAACTTTAGTACGCCCGAAATTAGAATACGCATGCAGCATCTGGGACCCCAGTCAAACCGTACTAATGAGCACACTCGAGTCTGTTCAGAATCGTGCCGCCCGGTTTATTTTGTCCAGTTACTCCCGCTGCGCTTCTGTATCTACAATGAAGAACACACTACAACTGCCTGATCTGTCCTTATGTTGTAAATGTCTTCGTCTTTGTCTCTTTCACAAAATTTATCATCAATATGCAGCGTTGAAAAGCAACCTTTTTCTTCAACCTGAGTACATTTGATCACGCGTGGACCACAGCTTTAACTTTGGTATCCCTCTTTGCCGAACCAACCTATATAACGATTCTTTTATCCCCCAGACCAGCAGAGAATGTAACCACCTTCCCGCCTCCATTGCAGCAATTACTGACATTAGCTTCAAAAGGGCCATTCAAGACATGATATTTTGGTAACTTGTGTTCTGAAATGTATTCTGCCCATTTGTATTTCCATACTAACCACTCCTTTCTGTAATGCCCTCGGGCTTTGAAAGTATTTGTAATCAATAAATTAATAAATAAATAAACTTGCGCAAACCTTTCAGGACCGCGCGAACTTCGTGCATGTTGACGCTGCAAGACAGGCAAAGGACCATATGCGCGGTGGCTGGCCACGGGGAACCTACTTCTGCAGCCACCGTAAGAAACGGCCTTAGCGGCAAAAGAGATCGCCATCGCGTTGCCAATCTTTGTAAAGTCGATTAATTACATTTTAAGCGACTTTAAAAGGGTACCCATCATTTTTGTAATGGGTTTGTTGGGTCGATCGTTGAAAACGTTATAAAAGAAAGCAAACATTTCAAAAAGATGCAGCCTATATGGATACCAGCTCACAGTGACTATTCGGGGAATGAGCCGGCTTACGTGGTGGCCTTACATTTAATCTGGCGAGGGGTAGAACACTCAGCTCAGGACTAGCCGCAAGATGGGATTGCCACATATGACGGAATTACAGCTCATTACAAGAAGAATCGCAAAAGATGCGCTGACCCACATATTCCACCAACACGGTAATAGTGTACTATCTGGAGCCAAATCTGAACAGATTCCATTTTTACTCCCCATTGGCTCTCCACAGTTTACCAGGGCGAAATCGAAGAAAACCTCTGGCATAGCGAAATCACATTTCTTCCTAACTCTGAGAGAAACCCTCCTCGAAAGGCAATGCTGCCAACTCAATCCCACGAAGCCCGGGAGTCACTTGTATCGTAGACTGATCACCATAATCAGACAGACGTAATCAACTTGGCTGAAACAGTCGTGGCAGGAAACTGGCCATCACCCTCTAGACCACCGGCAAGCTGATTTGATATCGTTCCACGACAGACTAAGAATTCACGACAGACTGAGAATTGCTACACAATACTTCTTTTGGGATGAGGCACTGAACACTTTTCGAAATGAGTTAAAGCTCTCAAAACCGGACAGTCCACGCAAGCGGAAGGCCAGCAAGATAATACATCGACATTATCTCGCGACTGACACGATGCCTGTGATGCTCATAAACAAGTCCGGATATTGAATATAAACTGCCGGCAGTGTCAAAAACAAAACCGAATACTTAGAAATTTTGCAGCTATAGTATGATGCTCATGTAACTGTTCTAACAGAAACCTGGCTGAATTAGGAGATATGCGATAGTGACATTTTCCCCCTTTCTTATACAGTATTTCGTAAAGACCGGCAAGCTAGGGGCGGTGGTGTGGCGATCTTAGCGTTCAGGCGGTTTTATTGGATGACGTAGTAGGTGTCGAAAGCCTTTGTGTTACGATCTCTTGCTGGAGTCAGAGTTTTATGTTGTACGCACTTTAGAGACCTCCGGACGCCACAACGGATGTACTAGAGGCGCTTTATAATGAAATGTCTATGCACGACAATAAAGAAAATTGTTTTTCTCAGTGATTTTAACCTGCCGGAAGTAGATTGGCAAGACCTTGTTTCCAGTAGTTCCCATAGTCAACATTTTAGCATTATGTTTGATATTATGATAAGTTATAGTTTAATACAGGTACTCCATGAACCAACTCGTGTACAATATACAACTAGCTCGGTGTTAAATTTGGCATTCATCAGTCTTGACCTTTCTGATTACACTCTAGAAGTCGAGCCAGGGCTGTCTGATCACCATCTCGTAAACATATCATTACCATTTCAACCATTACAAAATTATAAGCACGTATCTGCGCATTTCTTCAAAGATTTTTCTCATGCCTATGACCCAAGCATTATTGAATAAATGCAAACCTGTTTGATTGATTTCGATGACATTAATGTCCAGTTATTTTGGAACAAGTTCAAAGATATGTGCCACTATTGCCTAGGTAATTTCGTCTCCAATAAACTAAAGAAAGTTAAAAAGCAAACGCCCTGGATGAATCGCAACATCATTAAACTAAAACGCAGGATAAAGAGCTTTAAAAAGAAGCATGCGAAAAACAACAAATAAGGTAGATGCAGGACGACCTCGCGCGTGCACTTCACACAGCAAAAGATTAATATTTGAAGATATCGCTTCCCGACTTCATAAAAAACGATCCTGATAAGCTTTGGCAATACATAAGAGAAAGTAAGAAACCGGTTACCCAAATATCAGTCGACGGGAAGCAGGTAACAGATCGGAATGACACAGACCCACACTTCAACAACTATTTCCAAAGTGTATTCTCTGGTACAACTGTATGCGCATGTGACGGCACATTTCCCCAACTACCAGATGCGAGTTTTGTATCTTATGTTGGCGTATTTGATATGCTACTGAACTTCAAAACTAAGAGTCTTTGTGGTCCCGATAAAATCCCTAACATATTTCTGAAGCGATATGCTGAGCTTCTTCCCAAATTTCTTGTCATTTTGTTCCGTGTCTCACTCATCACTGCACAATTAACCAATCGACTGGAAGACTGCCAGGGTTGTCCCTGTGTTCAAGATAGGTGACAGGTCACTTATACAAAATTATCGACCAATTTCACCAACATCCCAATACTACAAGCTTGCAGAGCATATTATAGCTAATTTTGTGCGTGCATTTCTGCAAAATAACGCTGCACTAACAGAACATCAGTATGGCCTTCAAAAAGGGTATTTAACGATAACCCAGTTAATAACGACAGTTCATTCATTCGCTTCATCTCTTGATTCTAGCGGCGAAGTAGACGTAATATTTCTTGATTGTAGCAAAGCTTTCGACAAGGTTCCACATGATAAGCTAATTATCAAGCTTAGAATACTAACATCCCTGAACACTTCAGCAGACGGATTTCTACTCACCTGACCAACGGGAAGCAATATGCTGATATTGGAGGTCAACTTTCCGAAAGTTTGCCAGTCACTTCAGGGGTGCCACAGGGCAGTGTCCTGGGCCCCCTGCTTTTCTTGCTTTATATATTAATGATATAGTTAAAGTAGTAACCCCCGGTGTTCGAATGCATTGTTTGCAGACGACAGCATATTGTTCAAAGAAATTTTTCGCCCCGAGGATCAAATTGAGTTAAATAAGAATTTGAGTAACGTATTCCAGTGGTGCGAAAAATGGGGAATGGTTCTCAACGCCGATAAGACCGTACTTATCCCTATAACGCGTAAAAAAACACCCCTGCCTTTCACTTACAGACTAGGTTCTTCGCCACTTAGGCAAGTCGACAGTTACAAATACTTAGGCGTCACAATAACAAATATCTTATCCTGGAATACACATGTCAATAGCATGCGCTCATCTTTGTTCACAAAGCTCTGCTTTCTAAACCATAAACTTCGCGACGCACCAAACAATGTGAAATTAATGTCGTGTTATTCCTTCACAAGACCTAAATGAGAACATGCCAGTGCAGTATGGGATACATACACTCAAGCTAACATCAAGTGTCTCGAACGAATACAGAGGAAGGCAGTCTGGTTTAATTTTAATAACTTCGCGCAGAGTTGACTCTCCATCTGAATAATCAAAGCTAATAGCATTACCACACGTCGAAAACAGATCAGAATTGACATGGTTTCTCTTCTTCTAAACTGCAAACTTGCGATTGACCCATCTCCATATCTCAAGCACTTAACAACCAGACCCACAAAGCATCATCAGGCTGAATTCTAAACACCTTGTTTCTGTAGAACAGATGCTTATAAGTGTTCATATTTTCTACGCGCGGTCTCAGATTGGAACGAAATAACTTAGGCATCCTCTTAGTACCTATCCTCCTTCGCATTAGTCTCCGCTTCCACATTGAAATAGCACTGTCTCACCATTTCAGTTTTCTCATCTTTGACTCTGTTGTTGTTTTGTATTTGTTGTATTTATCCCTACTGTAATCGCAAAACATAATGTATCATGTAGTTTCTTTCTTTTGTTCATTATACCCGTTCTTGCATTAATTGCGAAATTGTTTTCCACGTCGCTGTTGTATTTCCTACGGTTGTATCTCATACTAATTAACCCGAAACAATTTCTTATGTCATTTTCTGTATTAACCATGTCCTATTCTCAACTGCCCACTTGCTTGGACCTAAGTGTCTCAGTAGGTAATAAATAAATAAAAAATTGGCAGATCCCACGTGCAGTGGGAATCAAGGAAATGCGAAGCACGCATAAGGAACGTAAAATGGATTTGCATTGTTGTCTCTCTATACCGAGTTTAGTACATATGAAGTTAACGAAACGGCCTCAAGAGCACCATGACTGTGGCATGTAAACCATGCCGCTCATACACGTATGTCATGATTCTCACGCTATGACTTGTCATTTACGTTCGTCATGCAGTCGTGTTGTGCCATAGCAATATTGGTATACATCCCTTTAAAGAAACGAGTGGTATGTAGATCATGCCGCTAATGACATGCATGTCACTATTTTCATGTTATGACCTGTCATTTATGATCGTCATGCAGTCCTGTTGTGCCAAACCAATTTTCGTATAGGCTCCGTGCAGTCGAGTTTTCCATGTGCGACATCAGCGCCAGAATGCACTGCCTGGCGGAGAGAGGAAGCAAAATTGGGCAGACTGTGACAGGGAAATACGGGAACGCGATGCGCGTCTCCAACTCTATAGCAGCAGTGACTGCCCGTCCCACCTTCTTTCGTTTTATTTCCTATGAGACGCGCGCTCCAAACCTGCGACAAACTGTTACAAAGGACAACGGCGCGAGCATTCGTGTGGTTCGCAGCACGCCCGGAAAGCAGTGAAGAAACGCGCGCGTCGCTGTTGCCTCGTTTTCCACCGTGCGCGACTGAGCCGTCCGACGAGAGCTACGTAGCGCCCTCTGGTCAGTAGACGGAGCCATCCCATTAACGAAACGGCAGTATAGCGCCAGGATCATGGCATGTATGTAAATCATGCCGGTCATGACACGCGTGTCATGATTCTAATGTTATGACCTGTCATTTACGTTCGTCGTGCTGTCGTGTTGTGCCATAGCAATTTTGGTATACATCCCATTAACGAAACGCCTGGCATGTAAATCATGCCGCCCATGACATGCATGTTATGCTTTTCATGTTATGACCTGTCATTTATGTTCGTCATGCAGTCACAATGTTGCATACCAATTTTCCTACACATCCGGCTAACGAAACGGCAAAGAGAGCACAAAGACCGTGGCTTGTAAATCATGCCGCTCATGACATGCATGTCATGATTTTCATGTTATGATCTGTCGTTTACGTTTATGATTCAGTCATCTTGTGGTATGCCAATTTGCGTATACGTCCCATTAACGAAACGCGTGGCATGTAAACCATGTCATACATGACATGCATATCATGATTTTCATGTTATGACCTGTCATTTATGTTCGCCGTGCAGTCATGTTGTGGCATACCAATTTCCGTATACATCCCATAAACGAGATGACCAGGAAAGCACCAAGACTGTGACATGTAAATCATGCCGCTCATGACATGCCAGTCAATATTTTCATGTTATGACCTGCCATTTACGTTCGTCAGGCAGTCATGTTGTGCCATACCAATTTTCGCATACATCCCATTAGCGAAACGGCCAGGAGAGCCCTAAGACCGTGGCGTGTAAATCATGCCGCTCATGACATGCATATCATGATTTTCATGTTATGACCTGTCATTTGTGTTCGTCATGTAGTCATGATGTGGCATACCAATATTCGTAAACATCCGATTAGTGAAACGGCCAGGAGAGCACCAAGACCATGGCATGTAAATCATGCCGCTCATGACATGCATGTCGTGATTGTCATGTTATCACCTGTCATTTATGTTCGTCATGTAGTCATGATGTGGCATAGCAATATTCGTAAACATCCGATTAGCGTAACGGCCAGGAGAGCACCAATACCGTGGCATGTAAATCATAGCGCTCATGACATGCATGTCATGATTTTCATGTTATGACCTGTCATTTATGTTCGTCATGTAGTCATGACGTGGCATACCAGTTTTCGTAAAAATCGGATTAGCGAAACGGCCAGGAGAGCACCAAGACCGTGGCATGTAAATCATGTCGCTCATGACATGCATGTCATGATTTTGATGTTATGACCTGTCATTTATGTTCGTCATGTAGTCATGATATGGCATACCAATTTTCGTAAACATCCGATTAGCGAAACGGCCAGGAGAGCAGAAAATCGTAGGCGGCTAGATAGATAGATAGATAGATACGCTCAAACTCGCCGAAGTTCGCTAAGAAATGCTTCGCATTTAAAAAATAAAAGGAATTCCTCTATCATTCTTCACCGAATGTGTTCACGGAATATGACTCCACGTAACGTACACACGACACTACAAGCAGAAGAGCCAGCAATCGGATTTTGCAACACAGAAGAAGAGTTTGAAAACGTCCTGTGCGATTTCTAGCTTTTCGAGTCCGAGCGAAAGGCTGTAATGGCAGAGCTTCGTCTACAGCACGGATCGTGATTGCAGCTACGGCACTTCCTCGGCTGTGGTAAGATAGCACCTGCGCGCTCCATGGCACTAAGAACTGCAGCGTTTCTACCGTTTCTTAGTGGATATGGAAGCATATATCAATATGCGTGTGTGACTGCACATGCATGTTATCTTAACATCTAATCATTATATATGCCATGTCCATCGCTAAATCTTAGACATCAAGCCAGGACACAAACCAGGCTAACATCTCCGGACTCATTAATAAACCATGCTCTTTGTATTCTCTCTTTGAGCCTCTGTGGGGGTATGAGGGAGGGACCGTAAAGAGCTCTAAATGGACTAAATTTCAAACTTTATTTAACGCAAGTTATACAGCCAAATACTGACACTTTCAGGAATCCAAAAGTTTCATAGTCCCCTACAAATTATCATTATTAAAAAATGTCGCATCGCAGATGTTACTTTATATATTGCGATAACGGCAAAAAAGCAACCGAAATAAAACATTACCACAGTGATTGAAAAATATATCAAGTAATAACTACTAAATGCTTCGAACAATCTTCAATTCTACTAGCGAGACCAAAGCCTTTTCAGGGACCACCAGATAGGAGAGGGATTTGGTGCCAGCGCCTTTTCTTAGCGCAATGTTATCAGTGAGGAGCCTGAGGAAGTACTCGGGAGCTGGGCGAGTGTTGTATCATTAGATTTTCCGTACTGCTACGGCGTGCGGGAAGATGGTTTTAATGCAAATCACTCTAATACAAACAGCCGCCGATTAGCGTGACGTCTTCATACCATCAAAGGTTAAACTTTATGCTCGCTCCTGGGATCACACCTACATCTGCACTCACGAGCACTTTCTTTCATCCACTTGCATACTATAAGGCGCAGGTTTCCACAGTTGCGCAACTACTCTGCAGTATTCTTAAACCTTGTTACAATGAAGCTAACCAAATGATTGGTTATAGTGTACTAAACAAGAACCTTTACTCGTTTTGAAGTGAAATCTAAAAACGAAAGCCATCCCGATATCGGCGTTAAGAAAGACTTGCTTTGCGCGAGGCTGAAAACTCTAAATCTAGCATACAATGAAAAAAAACGCAAGAGGTAATTACCAACCACATCTGCACTTGAAGAAGTGGGGGAGTTTCTGTCATCCGCCACATAAAACTAGCGTTTGCCTGGTTGCGCCAACCACCCATATGCAATGCGGACGCCGTAGATGTGGCGACGAGGCCTAGAAGCCATCTGGAGAAACTCGGCAATCTGAACGGCAAATTATTGTTTTTATTGCGATAGCAATCATATGGACAGTCGCCGTCACCGTTGCCGTCGCCGTGATGTTCCTTACAAATTCCAAATTGATAACCCCCGCGCATGATCCCTTCTACCTGCGGATAAAAACACGCGAGCGGGGCCGTTGGCCGCGGCAGAAGCAGAGATTGAACGAGCTCGGCCCATCTCCGTCGCTCGGAGGGCGCGGGCGATAACTCCGCCCCGCTCGGGAGGCCTGTGTCGAAGCGGTGAGCAAACGCCCCGCCCGTCTTTTAAGGGTTTCAAAGAGCGCGCGAGGCAGCCACTGTGGTCTTTTCGAGGTCGCCATCGCTGGCGCGCGCGCTATCCCTGCAGTCATCACACGTGCTGTGCACTGCGTAGCAGCGCCTTGGTCAGGTGCTCCGTTCCAGGCCCCTCCGATACCTATCGCCGAAACGCCTGCAATGCGCTCGCCACATAGAGGTCACGCGAATGCGTCTGTGAGTGCCAGAAGGAACGCTCTCTCTTGCTGCCGCTGTGCTGGGCGAAGTTTCTCGATGCTCCTCGAATGCCTGGCGGACCCTCCCCCGCGGTGCCCGTAGCTTCGGACCATGTGGGAGGAGTGGGAGACCCTGCTGCGCTCGACGGACCCGGTTAGGCAGAAGATCGCCACCGACCGGGTTGCCCACGTCATGGAGCTTCACGAACTCATGAACGTGTAGTGCAGTGGGGTCGTGCGGGGACCCGAAGATCCCTTGGTCAATAAAGTTCTTTCTCTCTCTCTCTCGATGCTGCAAACCACACCCTGCTTAGTGCGGTTGCGCGGTGTGAAGCACGTATCAGAAGGCATCAAAACAACATTACTTTGCTCAGAGCACTGCTGGGCCGTTGTCTCTGCCCGCTGGACCCTCACATGGTGCCTTAAGCACCTGCATGCCTCCTTACTTAACAAACCCACGTTCACCAGAATTCAGATTGCTGCTCAAGTCAGTAGTCTTACTTCGCTTATCATATCATGCATTGCCACCGCACTCATTGCTTCGTGAAACTGTGATTTCTTTTTGCCACTGTGATCTTTCGCGCGAGACTGACTGGGGATTTCTTAGGGCCAATTTGTCTCTCTATTGTCACCACGAGCACCGGATATAACAAACTAAATCGTGGTCCCGTGACATCTTCGTTATTGCGAAGTCAAGGTCCCGGAACATTAATTCAGGCCGACCTTTCAGCTTTTCTAACGCAATAAATCTCTCTTCACCTCACTCTCTACCCTATCTCCTTTATTCTGTTTGAATTGAAGGGGAGCAAAAATGCAAACAACTAAGTGAAAATATAGGACACAAGCACTCTTCCTCTGCTCGCCTATTTTTCGCGCTTGGCCTACGTGGATTTCTTGAAGCTGCATATATTTCCGCTCCCTGTCCGTTCAAACAGTGTGTGACGCACTAGGCCGAAAACGAGTCCTACTAAGCTCTGTCATGGTGGTCTAGTGGCTATGGCATTCGGCTGCTGATCTGCACGTATCCCGATTGAATCCCGGCTGCGCCTGCTGCATTTTGATGGATGCGATGTTTTGAAGCCCCATATACTGTGCGATGTCGTTGTACGGTAAAGAGCCAAAGTTTGTCGAAGCTTCCGGAGCCTGCCACTGCGGCGTCTCTCATTATCTCATCGTAGTTTTGGGCCGTCAAACGCAAGAGGTCAGGTCAATGAATCAACGAGTTCTACTAGAATTTGTTCTGAAGTTTCAATGACCAACAACTATTACTTGTTCGTTACCACTGCGTTCTACTTCACACGCTATAGCTTACCTTCACAAGTGCCACGTCGTATACAAGCTCTGATTTTCTTGCGAATCTTGGGTGGACCTTTATCTTTTCCGCGAACACTGCGGCGCCCCGCATGCTTGCTGTGGAGTTGAAGAGTACGAGGACCCGTTTAGGGTACATTCCTCTGCAAGAGGACAACATGCGTCAAGTCTAAATAAAGGCACAAAATACGTCAACGACTGTACCCTTATTCGTAACTGACGCTGTAAATCACATTATTTTATAATCACTAAAAAATAAAAAAATCAACATTACCTTACTCTGCAAGTGAGAAAGAATCTAAAGTTTAGCTTTCTACTTCATTTCTTTCACTGGGATAGCTATTGTATGGAGACTCTCGATGGGCTTTTTCCTGTCGCCGTCATGTCCCATATAAAGTCCAAATTGATAACAAGCCCCGAGCATTTTGCGTTCTACCCGCGGGTAAAAGCACGCGAGTGTAGGCAACGAATACTGCTGAAGCAGAGATCAAACGAGCCCTGCCCATCTCCCTCGCTCAGGACGCCGGCCATCGAAGCGGAGAGCAAGCGCAACGCCCGTCCTTAACGACCATGAAAAGACGCGAGGGGGGGGGTCTCTAAAACATCAGCTGTAGACTTCGCGCGGTCACCAAGGCTGGCACGCGCGCTGTCTCGGCAGCCATCAGCGGGCAGCTCGTAAACCCTTCTTTTTTTATTGCGAAATAGATTTGTCCTTAAGGCACAGATCATGGTCCGTATGTGTTAGATTTGTGCTGCATGTCGTGTGTCCTGTATGAACTGAAGCAGTGTTTTGCGATATCTGTTGTCGTGTATCCACTTCTAATAACTCCTCGAAGCACAGTAGCGGACACCGACTTGTTGCAGGAGGTGAGAACGCTTTTCTACGTGCTTTGCTCTTAACGCACAGAGTACGCAAAAGTGTTACATGGAGCAGCCGTATCCTCTTGCACCGACGTTTTGTACTTGGCCAACTCGGCAGAAGAAGACACCGTGACCACTATTCAACACAGAGAGGCACAGGAGAGCACAGCACCGAATACACGGACAGCAGCAGTCGCAAAAAGAAGGAAAGCAGAGTGGCAATGAGCAATGAACTAACCTGCTAGTACAAAGAAGTGCCTCTAAATCACTGTTCCCCTAGCTGCAACCGTTGCTGCCAAATGAAAGCCGCCCAATATTATACCATGCATTCTAGTCACATTAATTGCTTCGCTGTTCTCGCGATACAGACATTTTTGTGTACATCCCCCCATTCTCCTGCCTCGTCATTCATGGCCGCTCACCTCGGGTGGCTCGAGCCAGACACGCAGGTTACAACGAAATGAAACGAAGCAAAGCACCTTCCCGGCAGCAGCAGTTTCATGGGGGAGTGCTCTTTGTTTTACTACTTGGCCTCATAAGTTCACTGATCAGTGTCCGTTGGCGCGAGCGTCTTCAACATTCGACCTTGAATTCCTTGGCGAATAATTGTCAGCTCTTACGTGGTCACGTGATATTACGGGGCGCTTCGTAGTTGGAAACTGTGGATTTAAGGAGCCTTGCAACACTTTTCGGACGCAGCAAAAACACAGATGCTAATTCATCATAGACGCTGCTTTGAAAATGTCAGCCATATGCCGTTGTACTATGCAGTAGGGAATTTGGTTTCAACATACATCTGGAAAGCCTCCGTCCTTCTTTCAACAAAACGCGTCATAATTCGCACGGGCTACGAAATGGGCAATCTACCGATGGCTGATTCCAGCGGCAGTTACAGCGGATGCCGTGGCACGGCGCCACGTCCGCGTGGTAATTGTTCAAGATGTTCAAGATCATGGCGCGTGCTATCGCCACTTCTTTCCACGTCTTCATGCCACTGTGTGTGCCTTCCAACGTGCTAGTCGGGACTAAAGAACGCCTAACGCGCTCGTATGGTGAAATTCCCCTCGAACTTGACGCTGGAACTACGCTACTACCTAATGGATTTTAATGAAAGGGTCAATGAAATAAGCGTTTATTTTCGAGACGGTGTTCTGTGCGGGCAAGCTCAGAGTCACTCTTGGTGGGAGGGTCCATTATTCCAGGAACCCCCCGGCCGAAGTCGAATCCCGGGCCCTGGTCACGAGCCGTCGTTGGTCGTCTAAGACCCAGGTGGAGATTCTTGCCTCCAACGTCTCGGCGACGAGGTTGACGTCTGCCTGGCGCCACGGGCATTCGAGCAGTAGGTGCGCTAGTGTGTCTGGCACATCGCAGAACGGGCACTAGTAGCCGTAACGCGTTGGGTAGAGGCGATGTAGCAGAATGCCGTGTGTGCACGACATTCTGAAGCATCTGAAGCCTTCGGAATGTGGTACTTTCATCTTTTGTCAACTTCGGGTTAGGTGCCGAGTACACTCGTCGTCTAAGGCAGTTGTGCTGGAGAATAGTATTCTACGTCATTGGCGTACTTTCTGGCTTTGCTTCAGAACGACCGCGGCTCTTCTGAGGCGGCAAGGGAGGTCCGGTTGACATGACCGCAGGCCGCGGCATGAGCCGCTTCGTTTCCCTCGAGCCCCTCATGCCCCGGCACCCACTTTACGTAGGTGTAAGGGAGCGAAGTGCGTAGGTTGTTTAGAAGCTTGACTGCATCGAACGAGATTCGACCCCTCGTGTACTTGCGCACGGCGGCTGCGGCTTACGATTGTGTGAAGACTGCGATGTCTTCTGTACATGTAGTTGTAGAGAGTGCGATCGCGGCTTCTTCCGCCGTCTCGGCGTTCCG
Organism: Hyalomma asiaticum; assembly: GCA_013339685.2. NCBI lineage: Eukaryota > Metazoa > Arthropoda > Arachnida > Ixodida > Ixodidae > Hyalomma > Hyalomma asiaticum. The sequence continues at coordinate 51,830,498 of CM023488.1, forward strand.
GAGTTTGATGTTAGCGCACGTTATTTCTTTGCCTGTTTAGTCTACGACACTCAAGGCGTACGCATTCCCGTGTGGATATTTCGCCGCGTCGACATAGCGGGCATCTGGATCGCGCGTATATTTTCTTCGGATGGCGTTGACTCGATCGAGCCGGCGTTTCCGATGATGCTCGGGATGCATGTTACGCGGCAGTTTGTCGATGCTCAGGGTTTCTCGCAAACACGGCGGTATCTTGACCTTGTGTTCGGCATCGCAGATGTAGCGCTCTCTGTAGCCGAGTCGAGCAAGGACTGGTCTGCCTGTCGATGTGAGCTTCAGCCTCTCAAGTTCGTTTGTGAGATGTGCTTCCGCGAACTCTTGCCACATGTTGTGTACAAGCATTTTGAGGAGTCGAATAGTTGAGGCTACGGGTGGTAGCCCAATGGCGAGCTTCGTAGCCTTTCGGATGAGTCATTTAGCCTGTCAAAATCAGAAGCCTTGAGCGCGAGGTACGGGGTTTCGTATGTAATCCTGCTTATTAAAAATAGCTTTGACTATGCTCAGGGTATCCTGTTCCTTGAGGCCGCTGCGTCGGTTCGCCACCCTCCGTATGAGATGTGTCAATTGTGAAAACGTACATTGTAGCCGAGGGAGCGTGGCAGCGCCCGATCCATCTTGAGGTAGGTGCAAACAAACCAGGCGAAACGGGGCGTCTTTCGGTATTTAAACTCCACTAAGGCTGACCACAGGTCCGGATCTTCACAAGCGGGTTGTCTTCCCTCGTACGGGCCTTCAATACGAGTAGTTTGCACTTCTCGGTGGCATAGTGAAGGCCGCAGCTGTGAAGGTAGTTCTCGATGACTCCAACAGCTTCCTGGAGACAGCTTTCTTGCTCTCCGGGGCACATGCCTCGCGTCCACAGCGTAATATAATCTGCGTAGATGGCGTGCTGTAGTCCAGGAACACTTTCGAGGAGTCGCGGGAGCTTCAGCAGTGGCACGTTGAATAGCAGGGCCGACACGACGGAGCCTTATGGCGTGCCCTTATCTGGTAGCCTAAGTTCTTTGCTGCGTGAGTGTGATATCCCACCGTGTCCGTAGGACCGGTGGGGAAGTTGCGGACATAGCCATAGGTCTTCTAACCGCAGCCAGTGGCTGCGAGATTTCATAGTACTGCTTCGCGGCTCACATTCTTAAAACCACTTTTAACGTCAATGGAAAGGATGACCGACTTGCAGTTCTTCCTCATGTGGTCAATCAGCTCCTCCTTTAGAAGGAGAGGGATATCTTGAGTGGAGACAAGCTGGCAGAAGCCGAATTTGTGTCCAGGCAGTGCCCGTTGTCTTCAAGATGGGATGTAAGGCACTCGTGCACCATATGCGCAAACAGCTTGACAACGCATGAGGTGAGGGAAATGGGTCGTACATTCTCAAAGGCAATGGGCTTGTTGGGCTTCGGAACCACGATCACCTCCGAGTGCTTCCATGAGGCGGGCAGTTCTCCTTTGTCCAGAACTCGCTAGAGTACTGAAGGAGAGCTGTCAAGGTGTTATTGGGTAGCTGTTGGAGGTGCTTGTTGGTTATCTTGTCTTTGTCGGGACTTGTGTTTCGTGTGAGTTTAGCGATGGCTGCGTGGAGCCCTGCCAGTGTGAAAGGCCGGTCGAGGTTAGCATTGGGTGGGCGTTTGTATTCTTTAAATGGTGATAGAGTCGTCGCTGGTTGGGTGAGACCACAGAACTTCTCGCATAGCCTGTGGAGTAGGTCTTCCTCCGAGCAGTCGTAATTCTGCGTGAGAAGACGAATGAGCTCCCGTTGATGTGTCTTGGTGGGACCATCGTCGGGGAAAGCGCGCACGAAGTGTCATGTTTTCTCGGTCCAGAGGGTACCCTGGAGCTGATCGCAGAACGCGTGCCAGTTTTGTCTCGCAAACTGTTCCGCATACTCTTGGGCCTGTGTTGTCAAAATGGCGATTCTATATTTTGGTTTCTGTTGAGTTTCTACCTCTACGATCTCTTCAGTGAGGCTCGTCCGGCCTTTCAGAGGTGCAGTAGGTGAATGTCCATGGTGGGCTTATCTTCGTTAAGTTTGATGACCTTGGTGCATCGTTCGGCTGTATTACCACATTTTTGAGCCATGCGTCCATGTCCGCTTTCGCTGTTTCGTTGTCCAGCTCACTTCTGAAGGCATTCGATTCCGTCGGTCTTGCTGAGCCAGTCTTGACCGGTCGACGTGCATGGTTAATGTCGAGCTGAATAATTTGGTGCTCCCAGAGTCTCGGGGAGGCATGTCCATTCCGCCCATTTGACATCGCGGGCAAAGGTGAGGTCCGGATTGGTGTCTCTTGAGACGCAGCTTTCTACTCTCGTGGACTGGAGCGAATCGTTCAAGAGCATTGCGTCCATGCTGCTGAGCGGTGTCATGGTACTGCATGCCTTTCTTGGTGGTGGTGGTATAGCCCCAGGCCGTGTGAAATGCATTAAAGTCCCCTAATACTACGAGATGATGACCCTTCGTACGTCTTCTTAGTTCGGGAATAGAGTAATTGTAGTCAGCGACCTGGTCTCTCGGAGGACTGTACATATTAACTGCATAGAGGCTTTATGCGACTTGCTGTCGGGTATTACTTCCACAATGGTGTGCTCTACTGTGGTACCTTCTATCTTGCGCCCTTGGTGTGATGGAAAGGCTCTTGTATCCGGATAGCCTGACATTTTCGGTGTTGGTCTCCTAAAGGGCAATAAGGTCTGGTTGATATTAGTCTTTATATATTCTCGCAGATTTTCCTGTCGGGGTCTGTATGAACTGCGGTTCCAATGCAATATGCGGAAAGTCGAGGGCGAACTTGAACTCTTGCATTTAAGAGCTGCCATCTACAAAATCGATGATGTGCTCCCTTTCGGGAGAGTTCGAGTGCAAGCCTTCTTGCTTTGCGTGCGTGGTTTCTTTCTTCAAATTAAGTGCTCAAGGCTCGCGTGGCTGATAAAGTTGTTCTTTACATCAGCCGTTAACTGGTGAGTGGCCGCTTGAGCTTGTTGATCTGGGCTTTATGAGCGTCCATTATGCGCCTCAGCATCGTGCACATGTTGCCAGTATGGATGGTGCCCGTCTCCAGTTTCGCCGCTACGATCGCTTCCAGCCTCAAGTCGACTATTGATGTTGACTTCGGCTCTACTAACTTTGTGAGCGGCGACCCAACTACAGTCGCGGGTTTCGTTTCGATGACGGAGACAAACTTTGCTTCTACCACAGCTTCGATTTCTTCTTTGGTGAGGTTAGGGCCGAGTTGTGTAGAATGGACCTGTTCTTGACGCAACCTAGTGAGCTTTTCTATATTTTCATTCTGCTTCTTAATTATTTCTTCCTGTTCTTTGCAGAGCTTTGCAAGCTTATCGACAATGGCACCTTGGCCTTGAATCTTGTCGCGATCACTTTGTAGGATTTTCTGTTCTTCCAGAACCCTGTTTTCCGGAGCGTTAAGTGCAGCGGTCTGTGCAAGCGATACCTAAGTGTACTTGTGGCAGGGTTTCTAGTCGCCCTGCGCCGCATCGGCGCAGCTTATTCGGTGGACAAAACATGAGCGAGAGCGCGACCGGGATCTCGCGCGAAACATGGACCGCGATCGCATTATTGAGCTGCCTGGGCCACGCTGCCCTTGCAGTGGGTTGGCCGAGGCATTAGGTTGGTTGTTGAGCTTGGGAAATTCATCGCAGCTTGAAATCCATGGACACCCTCGGACTTTTGCCTTTATTAGTCGCTGCTGTCTCACTTAGTAAGATGGTAGGCTCGGTTGTAGCTTCTTTTAGGGGCGAAGGTCCTTAGGGTGTGGGTCGTTCTCTCCTCTGTAGTAGTAGTAGTCGTCGTCGTATGTATGTAGCCACCTCGCGCCGCCAGCTCGCGCTCGAGAGCTCGCGCGCCTGGAGGCTCGCGCTCGCGCTCGGCGCGTGCCTCCTGGCGCGCTACCTCTCTCACTCTTCCATCTGCTGTTTTGTGAGAGAGAGAGAGAGAGACAGAGAGAGAGAGAGCGAAAGGCGCGCGTTGACTATGGAAACGCTTTTTTTTTGATCATTTCTCAGCATGCATTAAGTCATGCAAACATGCTTCAGCTACCCCAGTCATGCAAGAATGCTTGCTTCAATCCTGGCCGCGGCGGTGGCATTTTCGATGGAGGCGAAAATGCCAGAGGCCCGTGTACTGTGCGTTGTCAATGCACGTTAAAGAACCCCAGGTGGTGTAAATTTCCGGAGCCCTCCACTACGGCCTTTCTCTCCTCTCTATCTCTTTCACTCCCTTTCCCCCAACCCCACGGACGCTTAGCCGTGCTCCCTACATGGGCTGCACAAATTAGCGTCCTTTCCTAACCGAACCACAATCATCATCTTCGATGAACACTCCAGCAGCTCGCAACGAAGGAGAACGCGCCCTCATCCGCGAGAGACAACGTTGGCGCAGGCAGCGTCTTCTAGCGAGTTTCTTGATTGAAAAATGCCGACTGCTCGCACTGGGGAACCGTTCACCGGCCACCCATATATATATATATATATATATATATATATATATATATATATATATATATATATATATATATGCTCTGGATCTTGACTTGCAATGAAGTGCCGGTGGGAGATTTCACTTGTGCGTAGTTGAACCATAAGGATTCGTAGCGTGCGCGTTAACTAAATTATCAGGAACTCGGCACGATTTACGATGAACGTCCGTAACTTCGCCCATTCATCATCATTCACTCTGTGGATATGCACACTACAGGTAATGACATAGAGAACGGGAGGGAAAATTCCTTGGTCCCTGGCAGCTTTTTCCTCAAATAGATTAAAAAAACTTCTTCCTGCAGACTATTCGTGAGGCAATGAGCCCATCAAGTAATGCCACTCGAGGATTACTTGTAGAAGTGTTGCAGGGCACCTTCAAAACTTACTGCCAAGGGTGCCTTAACGTGCTCCTGGAATTTCATAAGTTGGATGTCATAATCATTACAAAGGTAACGTGATATCTCAACTAACTGTCTCGCCGCGGAGGCGAGCAGGCATAAAGGCTAGAGGCCGATAAAGGCCAGGAGAGAGGAACGGGATAGTGGCTCTTTCGCCATATCCCGCTCGTTCATCAAGCAGTAAATTCTCTTGGACACCATTTGTAACGAACTGATTTTTCATTTACTAAAGTATAATCTAGTGCAACGTGTATTTTAATTAAATAAACGCTGCGGTTCACGGTTCTGTGCATAAACGTTGCATCACATAACAAAAGCACTGCCTGAGGTTTCCTCTGCGCTGAATCATGCAACGTGCATGACATCATCAACCAGGGCCTAGTTTTGTGGTTGGTTCTCACGGCCTGTTTGAATCGGCCGGGCGGTTGAATCCTGTGATAGACAGATGCATTCGGTTTTTCGCGTTTAGGTACCCTAAGAAACACTGTCGTCTTTAAAACGGGCTTCATTACCATAACGACAAGGCAGCCATACGCGTTTCCTTTTTCGTAGCTTTGTGTTACCAGCACCCACTTAACCTTGGGAGCTTTAACGATAATAAAATGGCGTGTGGCTCATACGCGCATTCTTCGGCCATGCTTAAGCGTGTATGAGGCATATATAGTCGAATGTTACCACTTACAGCTTCCGTCAGCTAAATAACAGCCAAAATAGATGTAAATGGAATGTCGGCACGGATGCTCAAGTGTTGGTTATTAAAACAATGACGATGGAAAGTACCATAGGAATATTTGGATAATTAGAAATGGCTTTGCCCGTCAAGCCATCTTTTTGTTAATGTAAAAATATATCAAAGCAGTTGTTATTGCCATTTAATAACGATGTCTACCTCTTTTCGCTTAAGTGCTGTAAAAACAAAAAAAAAATAAAACCATCACGTGATCCACTCTATGAATTCAAAAATGCTCTTTTGAGAGAGTCCGTTACCATCTGACAGAACAACAGTGTGTGCAGACAAGCTTGTGCTCAGTCAGTAATTCTCAAAAATTTTGTTTCTTTAAAGAAGCATTGAAGGGCTTTCAATGTCTTGCGATGGATTATTGACGGCCATGGAAGCAGTATTTTTTCAAGAGAAAAGGTTTGAGGTGAATCTAATAAACGTACGTCTTGTTCGAGTCGTAGCGTGTGTGGTGTGTGCTTGCGACAGCCAACCAACAGGTGATACACATTCTCGTGGTCGCATCACCATGTTGAACATGAAGTACGCTGGATTTCTGATAAAATGTGCTCTCTCTAAGCTGTTCCAAGCCGGATACGTTCCATCAGAGTGTCAACGCATCGTGGGAAGTAAGCATCTATGTGGTACTCAAGATTAGATTCAGGTCGTCTTAGCGTATGATGGTGATGTACGAGGAAAAATGTTTTCTTACTAGCGAATGACTGCCAAACTTGCCATGTCATTGATGTAATAACATCTCAATGTCGTGTTTGTCTCAGATTCATACCCTGCAATGCCAACTTTTGTATATGCCGAGCGTGTAACTTGCAAGTTCGAGCATTTGGCACCACATTTTAATGCAATAGCATTAAAGAGCCTACCTCGCACAAATTCCGGTGTCGGCGCCGGCATCGTTCTTTTTGTGAGCGGAAAATTACCGTTGTCCGTGAGCGAAAATTCGAGGTGGATGCAAAGAAAGAAAGAAAAACCTCCGAACCAAGTGGAAATCAAACGTAGGGCCCCTGGCTCCTCAGCGCCATGCACAACGTACTCGGCCACGCTGTAAACATTATAACCATAGTTAACGGCCGGCATTTCATATACATCATTTCAGTTAGTGGTGTGCACATCTCGGAGGTGCGTCTTGGAGGCGCTTCAGTATGGCAGAGGCTTGATTGTCACACGCGAGAGGGCGCAAAGTGCCCACGGCGCCTAGGGTGCCTCGATACGCGCTACTGTCTACAGGGTGGTGACGACCAATGGCCACTGCAACGCCATTTTGAATCACAGCGAATGGTTGCGCGTCGATTTGGTGCCCGTGCTTCGTTCGAGACCAAGACGAACGCCGTACCCTGTTTATGAACGCCAGCGCAGCTCTGTCGCAGGTCTCGTGTCAATCAATATGGAGGCGTGTTGCCACCGCCCAGAGTTCTTCAATCATACTAGTTACCAAACTCCTCATATGTCCCATATATATAAAAAAAGGACACGTGAAATGCCACAACTGCGGAGGTTAAAAGATTGTCGCGCCATCTGTCAACATAGAAACCGAGTACTAAATGGCAGGTTAGTGTGTTTTTGCGCTATGGAGCACAGAAAGCTCCGCCGCGTCAATGAAGCGAGCCTTATGCAAACGATGTTGCGCACACAGAACATCCGTCAATTTCGCCGTGGTTCTGGCATCACTGGCGTCTTCTGCAGAACAAGGAAATTCAGTGACCTTGCGCCGTCGCTTTTGCTTATAGTACGAACACTGAGGGTTCACGAAGCGTTTTTTCCATGCCAAGTGCTCACACGGAAGAATCAGGAAATCATCTGTCCGGCTGCCGAGGCCGATGGTGACAGAACAAGAAAGCTATTCGAACAGTGGATGACTTTCGGTGAATAATTATTCAATTTTTTTTCTTCTTTGAATGTCGATGTGTCATTGGGAATCCAGCACAAAGCGCGCATCAGTGGAATTCAGTTCACATGACTACGACATCGATGTGTCAAGACAGCAACAGAAGGCTTTTAGTGCCGAACGCATCGTCTGGAAGCGAAAAAGCGCATGGTACAAGTCGACCATCAAGCGCAGGCCAACCGCAATGAAAGACGTCTCTCTCTCTCCCTCTCTCCTTTATTTCCCGTCTTTAGCCGCGTGATTAGAGAGCCATTAACAACTGTTACGGTGCTCCAACGTTTGCGGCCGCCACTTTCATGCAGTAAATATCGCCTCCGAGATTTAGTGAAAGTAGCGTTTCCAGTTATGGCTCCCAGAGGGGGCGACAGTCTGCTAACCCCCACCTATTCGGCCGTCGGCTTGTCCAGATTTCGGAATGCCGCCTGGAAGCTGTTATGATTGAAGAACTCTGGCCGCCACCCTGTACAGAGTAGCGCGTGATCGAGGCGCCCTCGCGGCGTATAGTTGGGAGCATATACTGAGACACTAACGGCGCCGTGTTTCGCCGCCCTGCAAGCATGGAGCACTCAGGAGGACGCTGGCGCTTTGGCTTAAGCGCGTGGTTGTCTGTGCTCCCGACTATGCTTGCGAGTGTGTAGGCGTTCCTTCACGCCATGTTGACACGGTTGTGGCGGGTTCTGTGCTGTCTACAAGCGCCTGGCTAACTCTGGCTACTACTTCATTTACGAGTTTTTACGATGCATCGACACTTTGTACTTTGCCCATTACATTGCAGTAATTCACGATGTCAACTCCACGTGTAAGGGCATACAGTTACAAGTGTGGTGTCACGACAGTTACGTGGCTAGGGGATTTAAGAGCATGACAAGCTGAAAAGCGTGATTAGAATCGGTGTACACATCGCTATCGCGTTGAACTCTTAAGGCGAAGCTTAAGAGTCCCGCAACCTTTCGGTACCACCGACGGTGTGGGAACAGTGAAACTTATGGTAGCATTCACCTCACTTTATGCATAATAATTTAAAACTTTGCTAATTACTTATTTTATATTTCATCATAATACGTTAACAAGTTGAATTGGGCTGAAAACGAAGAAAAACAATGGGGCATGGCAGCGTTCATTCTTTGTCATTTTTAATATGCGGGATGAAAGCGGCTGTTTTCCGTGGTTATTGAAGTTCGCCATTTCGTCAAGCCTTCTACTGTAATATTATTATTGCTGTTATAAAAATTAATGTTGGTAGTATTGTTGTCTGACATCTGCCATTACTCTACTTTTGTAACAACATCGTTGTATCGAACGTTGCCGGGCAACCTAATGTCAACCTAATGCCCACGTAATGCACTACTAGCCACACGCCTCGTTTGACTTTGGCGGGTTTCCTTGTTTGGGTTCTGGATGAAAATCAATAAACTTTATTATTATTATTATTATTATTATTATTATTATTATTGTTGTTGTTGTTGTTGTTGTTGTTGTTCTTGTCATTATTACTTGTTACGTAGGCCTTGCAACTCCAAATCAATATTTCATCCTTTTATATTTTCCTACTTACCACTGTTAATGCGACAAAAGTAGCATTTACTGACAGTCGGTACTAACATATCCTGCTTTACGATTTGTCATCAGGGAAAAAAACGCTCATAAAAAGACACACAGTTATTCCACTACCATGTCATCGCGCTTGCGAAGAAACCGAAATTGTATAGGTGCAGAAACATCTAATAGACGTACTCCATCCTGAAGCAATGCCCCGCAGTCAAAGCGATGTTGCTTGTAATGATGCTTCCTCCGCAGTGATACGACCTGTTTTCGTATCGAATGAAAAGGTGCACCTGTAAAACAATAATGCCATGTATTCTTGATAGGCTTCCCATATGAAAATGAAAGTTGAGTTTCTGATGTCAACCTAATGCATTGCTAATGTGACATTAGATTGACATTAGAAATGCAACGACTAATGCATTTTATCGCTACGTATTCATTACACTCAATTTACAATGCACATGAAAATCTCAAATGACCGACTTAGAGTTTCAACTACTCTTCCTTGTGTCAAAACACACACAAAAAAAATGAAATGTGAAGAGGTCTAATCATATGCCACAGTGTTAGTTTATTACACGTCTAAACATTCAACTTTTATCTTTCAGCTGTTATAAACGCTAAAGAGCATCTATTCCATAACACTTTCGAATCGTGTTGTAGTAAGAAATGTAAAATTTATGGCATGTACTCGCAGTTGACAGGAAATATGAGTAGCAATGACTAATGTGTTTTAGCATCATGTATATATTAGGCACTCAAATGACTGCGCACACATTGACTTCTAGTGACAAAAGTATTGAGGATTTGAACTCCAGTTCCTAACGAAAAAACACGTCCCGACCAATAGTAAAGAGATCTCATTACCGCCGAAATGTTCGAAAATTTGGAACTATAACCAGTTTGCAGTCCAACGCACTTCTAAATCGTTTTCGAAATGAAATTTTGAGACAGGGAATATTCGCTAATCAAGTCGCAGTCGCGATCACCCGAAAGCCTATCAAAGCGTTGATGTTGAGGGCGACGTACAAATTTAGGACAGTTTATAGCATACCCATATCTGACCCATATTAGTTTTAATAGTCGGATATGCAAAAACAGCTGGTCATTTGTTACGAAGCATGATGCAGAGTCCCGCGGTGATCTTTCTTCCGTATGTCTACATCGAAACAGATCTCTTTAACCGGGCCCCGAAATCATGCGGCCTATACCCCCTCTCCCCCCACCGCCCAAAACTCCTTCCTTCTCCTCCCTCACCCTCACTCTTTTAAGGGGAGGGGCCAAGCGAGCACATACACGACCCGTTCCCCCTCACAGACGCACCCTTCTCCACCACAGCATAACTCCCTTTCAGCCCCACCCCCTTTATTTCCCCAAGACCCTTAACCCTTCTGCGGGATGGGTTGCAGACAACACGTCTTATTCTGCTATGAACCTATACCACCCACCTACCAAATCACGGGGAAAGTAATCAAACCCTTCTTTCATCCGCTGCGGCGCTGTGAAACAAATTTTTGACACTTGGAGTACACAAAGCATTGCCTAAAGATTGGCAACAACGTATCGCACTTCGGACTCAGAGATACGTCCTGTCTTGGGGGGGCGTTTGGGAATCGCTAAGTGCTTAAGATAAAAACATATTTAAACACGCAAAAAGAAAAGAACACGTCAGGACAAATTTTTTTAGTGTTCATGTTGTTTTGGCTCTAAAGTACAAGATGTCCCAAGTTGGAACTCTTGTCACTCACTCGTTTCTCAAACTAAAAAATGCATATCCAGTGAACTGTATGAAAACAGCGGGAAAAGAATGCTAACGTGCCTAAACTTGCATGGAAATACATGTCGCGAATACGTGTTGGTTTAAAACCCAAAGGGTTCTTTATAATAACACTACACTACCGCCATCTATGTAGCTTTACGCTTCAACGTAAGGCAGCGGTTTGAACAGTACTGTTGGCGCAGCGACTGCAAGCAACGTGCTTCTTCTGTGCTTATGTATTTACCGTGTTTATCGCCAATATGCGTGCTTATTGTGCTTCTATCATCGTTGATAGTCGCCGAGAGCATATATGCCGTGTGCCGGGACGTTGTCGGGCACATATGTAGTCATCGGGCGGACGCTGCGTCGTCCTCTACGACAGCCACAGCGGCCAGACAGCTTGTCACCGCGCTCAGTGCTGTGTGTTTACCACAATGGTGTATGCGTTACTCAAGTTGATTGTCGACTCGTTGGCCAGCGTTCATTGTCACACAATGCGCGTCCCAACAATGGCTGCGGTTGTACACTAGCCCGAGCCCCCGACGTTTGACGAGGCGGTCGCGGAATGTCTACATTGTTGACCCCAATGCCGAAGAGTGCACAGCGGATGCCAAGCTTCGGTAAGCCCAAGAAAGCCGTTGAAATATGTCACCAGCATATTGATTGCGTTTTGACTTTTGTTGTGCAGGAAACAACTTAGTCTGGGCAGCGTGGTAAAGCAGGAATAATGGGCCGAGCATGGCAGGTATGTTTGTGCTGGGGTTTTGCTTTCTCGATAGCTGTTTAAAAAATATATGGTGCGGTTACCATGTCCGCTCATTCCAGACAGAAGATGGTGGTCAAGGGCCGTTGCGCTACGCGAGCCTGTGCTCCGGCAACGTTCAGGTCATGGCTTTCTTATACCTTGGTTGTACTGGGTACATAATGATCGCCTGAAGCTTCTTGGTGCAATGCTTTGTCGCTATGAAAAGGGGTCTCCTGCGTGACGACTAGTACCTTTCGGTCATCGCGTAGCTTTTTCACACTGGAGAATAAACACAAGTTCCATAAGTTCAGTAAAATGAACTAACGTGCAAAGAAAGTGCAGTGCAGTGGACGGGGGCACAGGTAGAAAAACAGAGCGGTGTCACGCTCATTCAGTGTTGGTTTGTGGCTTACGTCTCATCTTAGTTGCGCCTGCGACTACCTCGCTGCGTGTAACTGTTTGTTCCAGAAATTAACAGGGGTTTCAATCTCGCTGGACAGTGTTACGGCTTGCAACATTTACTAGGGTTAAAGAAGCTCACTTGTGCTTTACGGTTCTCTTTTTTTTCATTCACTTCTTTTAAACAGCATGATACCAAAGGTGTTCTTTTATTTGCAGGATGTGCAACTAAGATCTGGTGTGCAGTAAGGTTGTTAAAAGCACAGATTTGACATTTTTATGATGTTGTCAGTTGGAAAAGGACTTTCATTTTTATGTCAACTGTGTTTTGCTGAAGGTTGGGGAACAGGGTTGGTGGTTTTGTGAAATGTTAACGCAATAAAGGGGAAAAAAAGAATTAAAGCGTAGCAGTATTTTAGGCGTGCAATATGTGTATGTGAATAGGCTCTAGGGCAGCAAGAATTACTTTCCTGATAGGCTAACATTCTTATGCAGTACAATATTTTTTGCATAGTTTAACTGTCAGATATACATGCAACATGTAATCCTCATCAATCAATCTTTAAAAAAAATTTCGTACAAGTGCTAGTGTAATCATCTTCACATGAAGAATCCGTTTGACATTCACTTCCATGTCATCAGGTAACATCTGCAACACAAGCGTCAGGAGTGCGTGTGGAGCTCATAACAATCTTGAGCATTAGGAGCGCTATAGAAAAGTGGTCAATATGTAATAAGCTGTCATCAGGAGTACATCATAACAGTGCATCAGGAGCTCACTGGAATCTTGTGTGTTAGGAATGCATCAGGAACTCATGCGTTAGGAGTTCTAAGGAAAGCGGTGGCCAATATCTACTAGACTGACATCAGGAATACATCAGAAGAGCTCTATCAGGAGCACATGAGAAACTCATTCATCAGAAGCGCGTGAGAACATCATTCATTAGAAGCGCATTAAAAGCTCTGCGTTAGGAGCTCTGTAGAAAGACGGTGGCCGATTCGTAAGAGACTAACGTCAGGAATACATAAGGAAGTTCATCAGACAGTCATTATTGACTTTTGTGATCCTGATGCGCAAACTGATCAGACGCAAATTGATCAGAAAACGATCTGACAAACGAATTAGGCATGAACTTTATAAAGCAACATTGCAAGTGTACCTAAACGCGAAAATAACCCCCAAAGGCATGACACTCTCTCTCGCACCCGCAGCAACAAACCTTGATAGACACGACCTTTTAGCATGGCAAAACGTTCTCCGAGGGGCTTCTCTTAAACTGACAGAAATTGCGATTAACCACAGTGATAAACAAAGAAAGAAACTGATCAACACGACCAACAATCGTCTGTGTTCCAACACCCCTCTTTCAGAAGAGGAAATCAACCTCCTAGCGGAGTTCGAACAAAATAAATTTCAGTACCTCATTACCACAAAAATTCGTAAACTTGAAAGAGACAAGGTTCCAAAGCCTACACTACAGGAAATGATTCCATACGACTACCACGCCATTGCCCGGCAACCTACTGTTTCTACGAAAGGCCACGCTTCGGTCAACACGCCCTGTGACGCTTCGATTGTAAACCTATCGGACACAAGCTTGTCACCAGACGAAGTAAAACTGCTATCGAAAGGACTAAACTTCTGCCCAACAACAAGGCTTTTCGACGAATATTACTTACTCCGAGACCTTGACAACTTCGCTAGAAACTTGACGTTGCGCGAATATTTCTTAGACCGACCGTCAAACCCAGAAAAGACGTACCGTCACAGAACGAACAACTGGACACCTAGCAGCAGCCGCGACAAATGCCTGGACTTATACATTACCGCGGTACAAAAAGATTTATTACAGGAATACCACAAACAGAAGGGATGACGAGAGAACCTAACGAAACTCGAGAAGGCCTGTCTGAAAAATCTGGCGACTAGGACAGATATAATAATAAAGCTAGCCGATAAAGGAGGAGCAATTGTAGCTATGAACACAACTGACTATATAGAGGAAGCATACCGCCAACTAAGTGAATCGAAATTTTACGAACGCCTCCAGGGAGACCCGACTGGTGAACACGCTCACATCGTAACAACGGAACTAAAAAAACTGTTGGATGCAGAAAGAATAAGCCACGGTGCGTATAAACTGATGCGACCAGCGCAAACCCGCCCTGGCCGCTTCTATATGCTTCCGATAATCCATAAATACGGTAACCCAGGACGACCAATCATATCAGGTATAGGTACAGTAACCGAACCTATCTCGGGCTACATAGACAGCTTAATTAGCCATATTCCTGGTACCTTAGAATCGTATGTAAAAGACACCACTGATTTCCTTCGAGATATCTCAGACCTACCCGTGCCAGAAAACTCATATCTAGTCACCCTCGACGTATCGTCATTATACACAAACATTCCACACGACGACGGCATAGCGGCACTGAAAAACATGTACGCACAGCATAGACAACCAAACACACCGGACTGCCTCACCATCGAAATATTGACGAGACTTGTCCTAGAATTAAATTCCTTCGAATTCAACCAAGATTATTTGCGACAGGTTAGCGGAACGGCCATGGGCACGAAAATGGCACCAAATTATGCCAACATTTTTATGGGGAAGCTTGAATCGGAATTCCTTACGCGATGCTCCTTAAAACCACTTTTATACAGGGGATACATTGACGATATCTTTCTTGTCTGGACGCACGGCGAAGATGAACTGCTTGAATTCATTGACAGCTACAACACCGTACACCCAAGCGTACGCTTTACCCACACCTACTGACAAGCAACCATAAATTTCCTAGACGTGGCCATAACCATAGAAGACGGCAAACTATTGACAACCCTCTACCGCAAACCGACAGATCGGCAACAGTACCTACACTACCAAAGTGATCACCCGCGCCACTGTAAAAACAGCATACCCTACAGCCAGGCCCATCGTTTTAAGCGAATCTGCTCAAGAGACACGGATCTCGTTGCCAACACAGAAAGGCTAAAAACTATGCTCTTCAAGCAGAAATATCCTCCAAGGGTTATTGATGACGCGGTTCAGAAAGCCAAAACTCTGAACCGTAACGATCTACTCGCGAAGCGGACACCGCAACAGGGCCCAAAACGGGAAAACCTATGTCTAACATACAGCGCTAACTTCCCTAACATAAACAAGATTTTCAAACGGCACTACAACATTCCCGAACAAAGCGAACGTCTAAAACGCGCTTTTCCCTCCTCTCCAGGTGTTATTTACCGACGATCACGCAACCTGAGAGACACACTTGTGAAATCTACAATAAATGCTCCGCCCCCCAAAAGCTCATGCCAGCCCAGTCTAAAAGCGAGATGCCTTGTTTGCAACGCAATGCAAGAGACAAGCAGAGCAACTAGCACACAATCAAAATTTTCAATTAACATGCGAGGGAATCTAACATGCGACTCCTCGAATGTGATATATTTACTGGAATATAGCGTGTGCAACTTGCAATATATAGGCCAAACAGAAACACCATTTCGGATCCGTTTTAATAACCACCGAGCCCATGCAAAATCAACACCATCTCTGCCCCTATCGAAACATCTTAATCTTCCCGGCCACTCATTCGAAAAAAGAACAGTAACACTCTTGGAAATTGGATTCAAATCAAACCGCTAACGTGAACAGCGCGAGTCATACCTCATATACAGGTTCAATACCATTGAAAGAGGGATAAATGAACACCCAGGCACGCTTGCAACAATTAAAGCACTCAAGTAAAGAGAAAAAAAAACTGTGGTCGCGCACTGTAGCTGGGTGGGGACGGGAGAATATGGTGCAGTATGACTGCTCTCTCAAAGTGTCTCACTGGCGTCTATCTCTATTTGTCTTTTGTAACTGATTCATTACCAACGTATGTTTAATTCACACGCGTTCAATAGACACTTCGCGTACACAAACTCTCATTACTCTTTCCCTCCCGCCTTTCCCTCCAGTAGTTGTCCCGCTTACGCTGCCCGTCGTGCACACGTTTTTTAGTCGCGGCGACTTTGTCAACGAGCTTTTAGTGGCGTCGCCTCGTCTCCTGCGTCTCCGTCGCGGCAGGCCATGTGCGCGCCCCGCTCCGAGGCGAGACAACTTTTTGAAGAACCGTATTGTGTTGGCACAGCTCCGCTGAAAGCTAAGGTTGAGGATTACCACCGTTCTGGAAATGTGTGCGGAAGTAAAAAATGAAGATTAACGACGGGCCCTGAGGAGTCGGCGCGCTACAGGTGTCTGGTTCAAGATGACGCCAATACCTGAAGGGCGCCGACACGACACAAGAAGGCACAACTGGAGAGGCCGCGGGGGGTGCGACGAGCACTATGAGAGCGCGCGTACGCCGTGGAACGTACTCTCCCGCCGCAAAAACCGCTCTTTGCCATTCCTCTCCTCCTCTTGTCGTCAACATCGTTTACGCCAAAGAGCGCCGCTCATAATTCATACGCCGGACAGGATGATTTTAAAAGACTACAACTCCACAGTGCCACACGGATGCTGCATTCATCTAATCTCCTCTCTACCGTCTTTCCTCCTTCCTTCCCTTCCAGCTCTCCCTCGCTCCTTCATACACAATGTATAAATAGCACCAACCACCCATGCATTGTATGCCTGAAGAAGACCGCACTCAGGTCGAAACGTTGCATCAAATAAATCTTCCGTTTGTACTGGTCCGAGGAGTATCTACTTCACACTATATATATATATATATATATATATATATATATATATATATATATATATATATATATATATATATATATATATAATATGTCTGTAATGTATCGCGGAAAGAAGAAGAGGGGGGAGGGCACTTTCGACTGGAAGTTGAAGTGGAAGTCCCGCCCATTATCTCAATCGTTTTGCTCTGTCTGCGTCCTGTTAGCAGCAATTATACTCGCAAACCTAAACCAACTAGGTGAAGAGTGTGTTCTTCTCTAGCACATTGATGGAGTTCACGTGACAAAACCACCATATAATTATGAGAGACGGCTTAGTGGGGGCTTCATATATTTCTGCCACCTTTGGTTCCTTAATACGCCCTGACATCGCGCATTAGTACACGTGTCTCTACCGTTATCGCCCATACCGAAAGCACAACCCCGCATCTTACGGGTCAGCATTTAAACGTCAAGACCAATAGACTCCCGTTGCGGACTAGAATGAAATCTCCAAACAGGAATCGAGCAAAGGTGGTAATTATTTATAAAGCGAGGCGTCTTTGCAGCTAAATGTGTTTTTGGCTCCTTCTGACAGCCGATTTGCAGTGACGCAGTTCTCGACCGTCACCAGTCCCTGTCACAGCCATCGCGCTTAATCACAAAAGGGCAACTGGGACCTGAAACGGAACGGAAACTGGGAAGATAGCATCTATGCCAGTGCTTCCAATTCTTTCGGAAACAAATCCTGCACAGTATTCCTCTTGGGCAAGGTGTAACGCTTTCAATTATACTATCTTCTGTCAGACGAGTAGCATTGCACCAGCGGTCCCACCTTGAGAATAGCGTGATGCGCAGGTGGCTAGAAGCTGCCCACGCTTTACAAATACCTGATCCATAATTCATCACCATACGGAAAGTCAGTTCTGCAGGCTTCTGCAACTCTCGACGCGAATTTTCTTATAATCATTATTCGAACTTGTATAATCCCGCAGAGCTCTTTTGGCATGTGAACCACCATATCCCCCGTGTGCCCGATCACTTCGCCTTATCGCGCTACCTATTTCTAGCATTCTGGTTTCCTCCATTAGTAGTGCGACCACCCTCGACAGGCGCTGGTTCCGGGTTCGAACGCCACTCCAGGATGACTGTTTCATTCACATTCAGTCCTTCATTTCCGATACATTCGTCTGCGCTCCATTATGTGTTTAGGCTACAAACGTGTAAATGCCCCTTTTTCCTTCATATTCACGACAAGATCTTAAGCAGAAAGAACATCAACAAGGTGTGCAGCTAAGCCAGGGTGAATGTTGACTTACAGTCACGTGGTAAAACTCCCGATGTCGTATCCGGTTTAATTGTGGAGTGGGTGACGGCTATAATAATGCCAAAATGCACCACCAGCTGCCAATAGCACAGGTTTTCAAGCCGCCTCAGCGTAAATGGCTTTGCTCCATCGGTGTTAAATTCAGCTGGAAATTGCCCTGGTATTTACTGTCACTGCAAATTACTTCCCAAACACCACCCAGTATTCCAAGCCACTTGTCTTCTTAACATGTGATAAGCACATACTTCTAGAATGCAAACCACACATATAAAGCTTTACTAAGAATGTTTACGCGGTCGTGGAATAACCAGTGCTAGCTCTAGCCCTAGCGACATGGTCGGTCCTTTTGGTGACTTCATTTCTTGAGTGAAGGGCAGATGATTTTCAGCCGTATCGGAAACTACTCTGCAAAATCCTTGATTCGTGCAGCGCTGTAGAATTTGACTGACGTTCGAAGGAGGCTCCGCGACTGATAGACACTTTCTTTCACGGTGTTAAAAAGTTTTGCAGGGCCCTTTAAGCGATATTACTGCGTAGGCTGTTATGAGGTCATAACGGCCGTTTTTGGTGCCGTAGTTGTCCGCCGCCGCTGCCGCCGGTGTCCGTAACCACTATCGCGCTAATTTTAGAAAAAAAATAACCAGGACCGATGAGTATTCGAACCCACGTCCCTCTGCGTGGCAGTCGAAGCATGCTTGTAGGGCTTTGAATCCAACTTAAGGTTCAATTCCAGCCTGGGTTATCAAACAAGCACGCAGCTTTTGCTTGCGACAACACTCCCATAACCTAGCATTACAACTCGTTAACTTTGTGTTCTCGGCCATAGTTATGGTATTAGCTGGTGGTACTTCGCAACATTATGTGGCTGTAATTGTTTCCGTGGTATCATTGGTTAAGACGAAACCTAACATTGATAGCCTTTATAGCGCTTGGGCACGTTGTGCTCTCGGCCATGGCTGTGGTAGAAGATGTTGCATCAGCACAGTGTTGATGTAATCGTGGCTCTGGTTTCATCCACGCAGATGAGACAGTAGAGGCTTGCGCAGCCCATAGCGCAGGGAGTATTGTGTTGCCTCAGTATACGTCTCGCTGTGTATTCAGCAGAACAAGATTTCCTATTTCAAGCAACAAACTTTTCTCCGGTACAAGCAATTTCAAGATATCATATGTTTTATTGACACCGGCTGTGGTTTCATTGACGAAGGCAACAAAGTGAAAGGAAGAGGAGGCGACAGGAAAAGAAGAAAAGAAGGTTGAACGAGCGAACACGCAGCAAAGTCGAGCTTACGCTGTCACAGCACTTTGTACTGAACACAGCCCTGGCAATTTTTATTGTGCTCTTTAGCTGACCATTTGATATGCCTTGTGGTTCACTGCCTCTGCAGTTTTTTAATGAGACACAATATCAAAGATACTGAACTTACAATCCATGGTATGCTCTCCCTTGTGGCTGGCTGGCCGTTGAAAATCCTTCCTGACGCCTCCGACTCACCGCAGCCTGCCAAAATCATCATGCAGACCAATATAGCAATACGCAGGGTATTATGCCAATTCTACGCGCGCTTTTGAAATCAATAAACTGAAACTGAAACTGAAACTGAAACTGCTTACCCAGCCCATCCGCGAGCCCATGATGAGGCTACAAATACATTCTAAACTCGACTTTTTTGCATCTTTTGTCAAGCGCCTAGCGATCTTGCTATGCACGTCATTTTATGCTCACCGACTCATTTTTTCACTCATCAGGGCATAGCAGCTATACCTAGAGCCTTCCTTGGACCCAACGCCAATCTTTTCGCACGTTAAGTCAGGTGTATCAATTCTAATTTCATTTTAGCAATACGTTTATTGTTCGTAAAGACCAGTGAAATAGTGGTCGGGTGTATTGCCGCAATGACTACACATGAACGCAGAGCGCCATGCACGTAGAGGTGAGAGAAATCAATTGCATATAAAGACAGCAAAGTTTACGTCGTACTGCATTTTAAGCCAATTGAAGGGCGAAATTCACGTCACGGTAAGCTAAATGCTCGCCTTATTCCCTGACAAATGCAGCGTGCACCAATGTCACTTCTTCAAGGGGCAAGCTTTTCACGAAACCCTTCATGTTAAGGCATCGTGTGGGCAACTCACTGCCTTGGAGCGTGAAAGTAGGAGCCCGGAAGATATGCGCAGAATCCAAGACTAACAGCTTATTCCAGGGCGAAAGCATCATTGAGCTCATTGTGTGACCTCGCCGCCATCAGCGTCTCCTTTTGACACTTCTTCGTTATGAGGAAGCTTTGCCACACAAACGTCCCTCAAACGTCCCCCACCGGTGCACAAATCACATAATCTTCCTAAACCCTCCGATAGGCCGGTTCGTGCCACGTGACCATTCACGCCTCTTCACGCGCCGCCCAAAGGGGCCAGCATCGGCCGCCGCGTCCGCAGAAAGTACGCCTGTTTTATTTTTCAACATGGAGTTTGAACTTTGGCAAGGTCGGCAAGATTTCACGCGCCTGTGTTGCGTTAAAGTTATAAACTACACAGGCATGGCGCACCTTATGCTTGAGCAGGAACAGAATATTACGACCTCGAAATCGACGTTCGCAGCGTCATGTGCTAGTATGCCGGGCTGCCGTGCCTTTGGTGGTTAATTACGTCAATTACCATGTGCGGGTGCTGCAAGGTGATGCTAGTTGAACGGGTAATTGACTTCATCAGGGTCATCAACTTCTTAAGTTTCCTTAGATTCTTAGGTTAATTGGTATGTGCAGGTGCTTAAAGATGAGGTTAGGTTAATTGGGTTAATTAGCATAAGTAAGTATTCGGTAATTAGATTACATAGTATGTTCAGGTGTTACAGGGTGAGGCTAAGTTACAGGGAAATAGACTAACAAGCTTATTTAGTTTAAATGGGCGCTTACTTTAATTGGGTTAATTAGAACGATCATTCGTTTTCAGGATATGCTAGGTTGTCGGTCATTTAGGTTAATTTACCTGATTATTTGTCGGTTAATTAGGTTAATTATTACTTGCAGGTTTTGGATGGTGCACGAAGTAATGCTGTTACTCCTGGCGGCACCTAGCTCGGCATGGCTGAGGCAAGGTCATATTCTGTGACAGGAGCACTAGAAATCTGTTCGCAAGAACGCTCCGAAACCCTTTCGAAAGGATGCCTCCAAAGCGCACACGTGTCTCGAAAGTTCAAGGTGATACCTGCTTGCGCAACTCATTGTCTCTGGCGATTGGAGCTTCATGAGGAGGCTGAGCCAGAAATAATAATTAACTGCTTCAAGCGGGCCACGTGAGTGATTTCATGCGAGCGCGCAGCACACGGGAGCGAACGGAGCGTTCTCTCTTGGACCTCTGGAGAGGGCGCGCGTGTACTTGTCGCTACATTGGCCCGCCACGGTGGTCTAGTGGATATGGCACTCGGCTGCAGATCCGAAGGTCGCGGGATCGAATCCCAGCCGAGGCGGCTCCATTTCGATGGAGGCGAAATGTTGAGACCCGTAAGCTGTGCGGTGTCAATGCACGTTAAAAAACCCCAGATGGTCGAAATTTCTGCAGACCTCCACTACGGCGTCTCGTATAATCAGAACTGCTTTTGGAACGTTAAGCCCCACAAATCAATCAACTCTCGCTACATTTGCAAAATCGGGGAGCCTTAGGTTGAACCACCAAACCAGGCAGCACGTGGAGGCGGCCGTACCTCCAACGACCGGTAGAGAGGGAAAAATGGATTTTACGACTCTTTCCCAGTGGCGGGTGGAGCGGCTGCCCCATCGTGCGGACTCTTCCCAGTGGCGGTGGAGCGGCTGCCCCATCGTGCGGACCGGCGAAGCGGCTTTACCGTGAAGTTGACGTAAGCGAGCGCGCTACACAGTGCACGTGTGTCTCCGTACGCCATCGTTTCAGCAGGTGACAGTGGTGAATTGATCAGCAAGTAGTTAGGCTCTGTGTGGTGGAGGATTCACCAAATTGGTGTTAACGTTTGGTGTCACCTTGGCTCTTTCCAACTATAAACAATATAACCGCTTCTTATAAGCTGTCTCCGCAGCGATAATGCCCGCACAGCGACGTAAGCGCTCCTTAAATAAATAGGTCAATAAGAAATAAGAATTAGCACGTAGCTCCGGTTCACAGACGCCAATGGCCAGGGGGGCGCAGTGTGGGCTTAGCAAAGAATTTGCAAAGTGAAGCAAAGAAGTGATTTCGTGGAAGCCCACACTTATATTAGCCCAAAATTTCCATTGGCTTCCACGACATCCTCTCTCGCACACCTGGCATCTTCCTTGGCAGGTACAGATCAAGAATACATAAAGAAATAAATCATTTTAACTTACCCTTGCTGTTGATATGGGTGTCAATTTTCTACGGACAAGAAGAAAATGGGCAATGCTTGACAAGGCGGAAGTCAGCATAATTTTATTCTCAATCGAAACTCTGAATTACTTATTTGGACGCCTTACGTAAGTCTCAGTACGGCGCATGTATAAAAGCCGCTGCGTTTTGCCGCCATCAGTTTTTTTTATAGTTTCTGCGATCGTTCGAACTGCAGCGGTTGTATAGTGAGAGTTGCTTTTCTTTTCTTTTTTTACTGCGCACAGGTTAGCTTAATAATGAGTTCGATCTTCAGCACTTTGGACTCTGCTTGTTTCATTGAATCCATGTGACAATAGTCTGTATTCACGCGATGTCAGCGTGTGTCATCTCGTTGTATGGTTCACTGTGCTGCGTGTACAACGAAATGGTGGCCTTGGTGACGTCAGTGAATACCCCCTTACTCTAGGAATCCTACGCTACAATTATATTTGCTTGATTTTGCCGCGGAAGCAAGTGTGTTTATAGCTTCGCAGTATTCCCGAGAAATTGGCTCACTCGGGCGCGCCTGCGGCATAACTGTTTCCCGTGTTGTTCTTCCGTACTGGTCTATTTTCACAATCATTCCAATCCCTTTGCTTGTTTAGTGTTTGTAAGTTATTCTCTCTGCTCTAATAAACACGACCGTCGAAGGAGCGTATTTCGAGAAAACAAGAATTCCTGCGAGCCCTTAGCGACCGCCAGAAAGACTTAATTGCAAAAACCCAACATATTTGGTAGCCAAACATGGGACAAACGAGTTGTAACCCAGAACCTTTGGCAGTGGAACACGCCTTAAACATCAGCTGACATGGGCTCTAACGCTTCACATTCAATCAACGGCTAATACCCGTATATCCGAGGGTCATACCCTTGTATGCATCACGGGTATGAGTTACGTGTTCTTATGAACGTTAAGTGTGACATATGGGAAACATGTGATGTTAGCCGTGTCAGAGCTAATCTTGCATGTTAGTTATATATCCACCCACTTCATTTGGTATATGCAAAGCAAACTCCAACACACTGAATCATAAAAGTTAAAAGTTTGCAAGTATGTTCGTTCTATGTTAATATATTAACTGGAAGTTCACCTGCTGTGGTACGCGTACTGAACTAATGCCGCGTAAGAACTTGATTATGCAAAAATAACGGAAACTATAATACAAGCATTCAGCAGACTCTAACAAGTTTACAACGTCGCCTCGGAAAGTTTACTTTAAACCACCGATTCAGTTTCCACCTTTCGAAGTCGACATGCTTTTCAAGGTCGCCTAAAGAGTTAAAGAAGTTAACTTGCCGGCTCCCTGTAAGCCATTGTCACTCGCAGTTTACTACGCTTCCATAACTTAACCCATTTGACTTGCGTGTTTCTACAGAGCTCTTTGATTGTCTTCTAATTTTCCACCTGGTGCTCCAAGTTTTGCTGGAACATGCATTCCTTCCTACAAACGTCCAGGTGTAAAAGAAACTTACGTTTGCAGCTATAGGAAACGTCGTGGCAAAAATCACGAAGATACTGACTTCGACAGCATGCTGCATATTTGGCATGGATTTCACCAGATGATGTGACTACGGATTCTGTGCTAGTCTCTTGCAGTGGTCACACTATCTATAAGTGTCCCTAGATAGAATGACGCAATCTGCAAGCCATGCAATCAAGAGCCAACGAACACGTTCACACCTGCAGTTTAAACGAATGGCGTGGCATAAACAGTGTCATAAACCCATCAAATACGAAAGGGGAGCCCTCAGTCAGTTCAAACTTCCTCCACAGTTCCGGACATGCACCTCTATAACTTTTGGCCTTACGACAAACAGACCTTACGACAAAAACCAAATCATCAAAGGACCTTGGTGCATCCTAGCTGATAGACATCAGGTCGCGCTGTACAGCTGGTCGGAGCTGCTCACGAACGATCGGGCGTTATGATTGTCGCCTTGGAAATGCTGCTCGAAGGGTTCGCTTCTAGCAGGAGCGCATTGTCTGCTACTTCGTAAATTACTCGATAGTTCATTCATGCGCTTTAGCAGGAACATCTTTTATTGTGTGACGGGCGTTTGTTTATGTCCTCCTCTTCACAATAGGCGCAATTGTGCACGTGGAGAAGAGGTGTTGAAAGACTCGCCATGTGAAAGGTGCATGAGTAGAACTGCACTTGCATATGGGAACGAGCGACGTCGCCACGGGTGATTGCCGAACGAGAACAAGATTCGAGTCAGTTCCACACTGTGAAACCGTCGTAACATTCTTTTATCGTTAATCGCGACTTAGCTGGCAAGGCTGTGAATTTGCTGTTGCCATGATCTACCGGTTACAACAGTCATACATTCCTACACCACAGAGGCACGCAGTGACCGGCTACGGTTGTCTAGTCGCTATGGTATTCGGCTGTTGACCCGAAGGTCGCGGGATCCCGGCCGCGGCGGCTGCGTGTCGATGGAGGCGAAACGTTTAGGGCCATGTGCTGCCCGATGTCAGTGCACGTTAAAGAAGCCCAGGTGTCGAAATTTCGCGAGCCCTCCACTGCGTCATCTATCGCAGTCATATCGTGGTTTGGGGACATAAAACCCCAATTAACCAACCCACCAAAGCATACTACGTCAATTATCAACAGGTGGTGTTTCGATACTTCGCCCTTCACCGTGACCAAAGGACTGCACCTGATCCGCAGCTTGCACTTTTTCTTTCTTCATTGTGTTTCCCACTGGAGATGCAACCGCACTTCGGGATCAAACCCGGAACTCTGAGCTAAAACATTTCTAAATGTAATCGCGCATTGGAATTTACGTAATAACAATCATATAGCAGTGGGCTGAGGCTAAATTTGTGTTGGCAATTCCCCTTTGCGTGACACCAAGCTCATCCCTCAACACTGGCACAGGGTTGAGGATAAACACCCTAGCTGTTACAATACATGGCCAGAATTTGTGGTTAGGTGTTTTACTGTTTCCTCCTAGTCTGCGTTGACAAAAATTATTGCGTAGACTAATCTTGCCCTTAGTGTATTGGGCGGGGTGAAACAGTGTAGGATTAACATTTGGAAAGGAGCCTTAGTAATTTTATCGAAGATTATGTGGATTCACACTGCAGTCATACCAAAGATATGTGCCACTACTGTATAGACTAGTTTCTGCCGAGCCACTGCGAAAAAGTTCATGAAAAAATGCAATGAATGGTGCGTGAAAAAATTCACCTGAAGCGAAAGATAAAAGGTTAAAATAGCGGCACAAGCATATCGGCATGCTAAAGCATCTAAAATAAAAAAAATTGCACGTGCTGTACACTCTTCGAAAGAACACTACTTTAATTCAGTGCTGCCAGACTTCCTTGTTGAAGATCCATAGAAATTTTGGAATTATGTCAACGAAAGAAAAGGAAACCAGTGTCACAAATTTCTATTAATGGTTCTACAATGACTGATTGTGGTGATATTGTGGATCATTTCAAAGAACACTTTCACAGTGTATTTTCTAATTCTTTAATTTGCCCTTCCACTGACCTAGCACTTTGTTCCTACGATGTAAACTTTATTTCACACCCTGGTGCAGTTTCCATGCTATTACACATAAAAAGCAAATGATCTAGCCGCCTTGACAAAATTCCTAACGTATTTCTAAAGCGATATGCTAAGTCCATTGCAAAGTTTCCTGTTATTTTTCCCGATTAGTTACTTCGTGGAAATTACCGGATGGCTGCAGGATGGCTAGTGTTGTACCCAAATACAGAAAAGGTGATCGGTCCTCGTTACAAAATTATCAACGTAAATTGCTTACATCAGCATGCTGTACACTAATCGAACACATTCTTGCCAATGAGTTAAATGATTTTCTCAGCGAACACTCAATCCTTTCTAATTTATAACAAGGATTTAGAAAGGGCTACTGGGCTATCATGCAATTATTTACAATGGTGTAATCCCTCACTCCATGCCTCGATAAGATATTGATATAGGCTCGATTTTCCTAAGTTTTTAACAATGCATTTGATACTGTTCCCCAAGACAAATATATTCTGAAACTTACTCACTAAAATTCCGCAAATTTAGATTATGTGAATAGCTAGCTACCAAAAGAATCGCCACCAGTTTTGACAGTTAGTGAGCGGCACTCAGGCTGTCTCCCAGTAGGCTCTGGAGCCACCAAGGGAGCATGTTGGGACCGCCATTGTTTATACTGTGCATTAACGTAAATGTAGGTGACTCCAATGTGCAGCTCGAGTTCGTTGCTACTTTTACATGAAAAAACTTCAAGTAACGATCACAAACAACTTAACTCCGCTCTTGCTGAAGTCATTCAATGGTGTGAAACATGGGTTATGAAGCTCAACGCTGGTAAAACTGTCCTTCTTCGCTTCTCTCGCAAAAAAAAACTACGATTCCTTTTACATACAGGCTCAATTCATCACCACTTCGGGAAGAAACTCTGTAGGAGTACTTAGGTGGCACACTTACTAATAAGTTATCCGGAAATTTACATATATATGGTGTTTTCTATCTGCGATCCCAAAGCTACATTTCGATGGTATAAACTGGAAAATTGAACTCCCGGTGTAAAACTACTTCCCTACAACACATTAATTAGCCCGAAACTTAAATGTACATACGTTCTTTGGGACCCGGTTACTAAAAAGAATATCACTCGTCTCGAAACGATACAGAGGAAGGCTGTAAGGTTCGTATTCTCTAATTCTTTTGCATATGACTCTCCATCTTAATTGATGTAGGCTAATAACATCCGATATCTGGAACAGACATTCAAAATCCCGTAATTAGCCCGGTGACATATCTATCGTCCTCAACTTCCGCTACCATCATCCGAACACACTGACCTTATACTTTGCACCAACATACTCGTCCAAGTTTTCATTTTTCCACGCACTCTACAACACCTTGGAATGTTTTATTGACTCTAACCGCATTGTGATATTCTGGAGTGTTGTTAACATGATTTGTGTTCGTATTTACGTTTGCATTCCTTTTCTTATACCACCGTCCTTCAGCCTGTTCAGGGCTTGCAGTATTGTATAAGTAAAATAAATTAATTGCGCGAATACGTTGCGCGAATTGCGCGACGTATTGCGCTACATATTCGCGCGAATTGCGCGAATATGTAACATAGCTCCGGAGAGCTTGATATTTTAAGAGATTGTCGGAACTGACTTTTTCTTACATCTTCGTAGCCATTCTCATAGTCTGAGCCTCAGTTACATTCTAACGTCTGAAATAAGCATCTTTTTTATCCATTCTTCATTTACCATTAGTACAGAAGGAGGTCCCGGAGTCACAAAGCTGTCAGGTGGACATCATACTGGTAACTTGACATCACTGAATTGAATATTATGACGAAAAAGCACTTACATACACGAATGCAGGCAAAACTAATAGAGCAGGAAAGTGTTTACGATATGTGAAAACTCAAATGCAGTACACCCTCCACTTTTACATTGTATACCACAGCAGCAAACAAAGCGGGGCAAGATTCTTTACAATGTGTCACATTGATAGTTTAAGAATGCTTTTGTCGCATCAAGTCTCAGAAGCAAAGCGCTGCCCACAACTCGAGCGACGCTCCCGATGAACAGTGGGTATCTCCATATCAGCTGTGCGCACAAACCAGTGTTTCCTGTAGCCTGTCTTCAGAATAATAATATTGCAGAAGAAATCATCAAAGATCAGTGTAACGGTGAAGGTGTGTAACATAGCCATTCAGCCCCGCCATGGTGGTTTAGAAACCTAACGGCACCGGCGCAACCAGACGACACAGGAAGAGAGACAAGGACACGAGCGCGGTGTGTCGTTGTCTCTCTTCCTGTGTTGTCTGGTTGCGCCGGTGCCTTTAGGTTTCAAGAATGTGCCAACTCGCCCAAGAAGAGGTTTTCATCATGGTGGTCTAGTGGCCATGGCACTCAGCTGCTCATCCGAGTATAGCGGGATCCAATCCCGGCCGTGGTGGCTGCGTTTCGATGGAGACGAAATGTTGAGGCCCGTGTGCTGTGCGATGTCAGTGCACTTTAAAGAACCAAAGGTGGTCAAAATTCCCGGAGCCCTCCACTACGGTGTCCATGATAATCAAATCGTGGTTTTTGGACGTGAAATCCCATAAATCAACAAAATCGCCGTTCATGGAGTGTTCATAAAGCACTCGTGAGCATCGACATTACGACGCTACGACACTCTGCTGGCGTCTTGAAAACGCCCCACCCGCCTCACCGCCCTGGATTCCTCGATGCGGATTTTCTGAAGCATGCATTGCGTGACTCGTGCCGGTGTAGGCATCGAAGTTGGTACTGGAACTATGCAGGTTTGCCTGTCCGAACTGTGGGAACAAAAGGCTTGAAGCAAGCAAACATTTATTTATCGGGTGTCGCAGTCGTGACGTCCGAGTTTCTGTGTACCTTTCTTCTTCTCTCTTTTCTGATGAGCGAAGCACACTCTACATTACAGTTCCATCGCGTGTCTGACGCCCACTACAATGCTCCACCCCGCCCCCCTTAGCAATGAAGGCATTGCCGTCGAGCGGTTTATCTGCTTGCGATGGCGTTGCCGGCGTCCACGAGGGCTGTCTTCGAACGGTCTGTAGAGATAATCTCATCGCGTCCGTTAACAAGGAGACTGAAGTACTGAAAGTACTTGAGTTATGCCTGCTTTTCTGAGATTAGCAGCGGTGATTTGAACGCTGTAGTATCACCGTTTTGCTTTTGAAGGCCCGCTGGCTCGAGTAGGCAGCGTTGAAGGTGGTTACGTAAAAAACACAGGGCGGCCGCCGGGGGAATCCGCTAAAAATTTGTAAAATTTATTTCCTGGAAAACTAAATGATTTGCAACGGCCTGGCTTGGCATATATTCTTAAAGTACTGAGGTAAATATGTGTTAAATATTTCATATAGATCCGTGGACACGGAAAAATCACCGCAGTTGCTCTTTAAGGACTTCCAGATGGTGTTACATGAGGGCTGTATATACCGAGCAACAACACAAAATACAACGATGACCACGAGTAAGCACGCACGCACGCAGTTTGTGACAATTTGGGCAAATATATGTGGGCAATATGAGATGCTCAAAATGCAGAGCGGCTTATGCTTACGTCCCACTAAGCGTCATCCGCCATGTCCTTAGGGTTAAGTAAGCCGAAACTTGTGCTGTCTCAGCCTGCATCGTGTGCTACTTGCTGCTTTCCTCCCGTTACTCGCTGATGTTTTCCCACTGCTACCTGTCACTGCGCAGGCAGCGTATATCCGTAGAACGCCTGGAACAATTTAACAATTCGAGCGAATACCTAGATTATTTTAGCGACAAGAAAGATACGCTGTCACCACCGCGCAGGGGCTCATAAAGGATATTCGCACTGCTTTTGTTCGGAGCAGTGGTCGAAACGCGTATAATTGCCGATTAGCCTCGTTACTATTTTTTTTCGTGCACATTAGTTGCTATCCCAGCAACAAAAGCCCTCACGAGCTTAGAAAACAAATTCTTAGCAAACCTTTAACGGGCTGGTACATCACGCACGCACGGTCAGAAAGCATGATGGTATGTTCTGGTTGTCGTATTGCTTTTCACGGACGAAAGCCAGTGTTAGTAGGAATAAAGATACATAATTTGACGGCGTAATTTGAGCGTATACATTGTTTCAAAGGAGTGTGCGTATAATGTGCGTCCCCAGAAAACTGTGCGACGCGAACTTCTAAGAAAACGTTATTAGCGCAATAAGTGCGTCGAGCGAGGTGCATGTTTTCTGACACTGCATCATGAATGAACGTTCATAAAAACTGTATTTTGTATGTCATCAAAAACATCCCGTACGTATGCACGTGACAATGGTCAGCAAGAACTGCGTAGTTCAACTGTGCGCTTCGGTTCTCGCCGCTGTGCTTACATTTCTGCTCCCCACGACAAACCTTGCCCTCATGTCGCTGCTGGCACTTGAGACTTCGTCGCATGGCAGGCGTACGTTGGGAAACGGCCCTCATGCTTAAACTGTATGTTTAAACTGCATGCTTAAACTGTATGCTTAAAGTCCATGCTTAAACTGTATGCTGCAATGATCACAAGCCGTATTCTCTGCCAACTCACACTCATGTCACCATCACCGATATGAGCGGCGAGAGGCAGTACAAAGAAAGGGACTTTGCTTGGCGCTGGGAGTCTCCGAGGCGGCGCCTAACAAGGAAGCGACCAATGAAGCATAGTTCCTTCCACTGCGTCTTTCGCATCTCAAGCTTTGCTGATAGAGTTTTTAAGGCTGGGCGAGTCCATCGCGAGCGTGTAGCTTCTCTGGCGCTAAAAACGAGAACGGGCTCCCATTTACATGCGGCGTTGATCGCCTTCCACCATTTGGGTTTGAAATGTCCAAAGCGGAGTCGTCTCCATCCGCCATGGTCTTTTGCGGTCGTCACCTGTAGCGTCAGCGTCCCTGAAGTGCCGTTCAAACGCAGCATTCCAGATGACGAAGCAAAGTTTCTGGTCCTCGACCACTTCAACACAGCCTTCCAGAACCATATGTAAGTTTACACAGACAGATGGTGTGTAGACAAACAGATGGTTGCGCAGCGGCACATTGCACAGCATCACTGAATGTGTCGTGGTCTGGCCCTAGTTTCGTGCACTACAGCACTGCCGCAAAAGGTGCCGCAATCACCGCAGTCCTGCGAAAACTATGCGTCTGTTCTGCCCGGCACGTAGTGGTGTTGACGGACTCAAAGTCCGCGTTACTGCAACTACGCCGTGGCCTGCCTCGAGAGAAATTTATGAGGGAGTCCTTGGCGCTGCTCAGGGAATTAGTGACCAATGGGTTCGACATAAGATTTCAGTGGATCCCATCTCACGTAGACATTGAAGGAAATGAGAAAACGGAAGCTCTTGCGCGTGGTGCACTGACTGCCGTCCAAAAACTAAGAGCTCCGCAACTTCATCAGAACCTTAAGAATGTAATTCGGAAGCACATTAGGGAAGTCTACACAGCTCCACATCAAACCTGCATGATCTGTGGATTTTCTCGTCCCGAAGCGACTCTGCTGTACCGAATTAGGAATGGCTCCGTGTGCACCAAGGTGGGATTAAGACTAGACAATTTGCTTCCCCCTTCTCTGTCTCTTACGGGGATACGGGGGCATTTAACATATCATGTGCTTATGTCAGCGCTTCGACGACGGAAGAGCAGCATTGTTCTGCAACCTTAAAGAGAGCGGCCTTCCGCACAGGACTCTTGAGGACATTGTTTTCTTCGAAGGGGCCGCGACGGCAAGGAATAGGGTGCAGCGATTGCTTATAGACTTCCTTAGAAACACTGGGTTGATCGATACTTTGATCAACCCTTAGATGGCTCGGGCGGAGAAATTGCCAGCTTTGCATGCCAGACTACAACCGTCTGATTCACCAGCACCACCACCTCGCCGCTTTGTTTCTATTGATTGTTTTTCATGTGAATACGTGCGATCTGTAGCTCTAAATGCTTGCGGCCCAGCTTCGGCTGTCTATGGGTGCGCTCTTGGCTTACAGCTTCGGCCGCGCGTTGGCGCCGGTACGCCGCTGCATTTATTGCAACAGTCAACTTGATCCTCTGTGCCCCCCACCAGCTGCTTGGTGGCCATGTGATTAAAGCAAAGCACATTAAAAGGCTTCGAAAAAGGAACATACGTACAGCGCACTTGCACGTAAGGCGACGCGACGATGATCTCTTTCTCCTAAGTCCCGAATTTTCCTCTCTATACAGCTCTTCCTCCCAAAAGAAACAGACAGAGGTACGTCTTCTACACTCGTCCACTGCTTGGTTCCCAAAAGAAAGGTGCGGAGAAATAGGGGCAGAGGCGACCTTTCTTTAGCGTCGTTTCTCTTATTTTCTCAAGAAATGAATACCTTCACTACTAAACGCCCCTCCATCCTTTACTAAGAAAGATACGGCGGGGGCCTCGTACCTGACAATAAGTTTTCGTCCTTCGGTACACATATATGCTACATACATGAATCCTCCCAGCAGACCGTCCGCTCACGGCAACAGACGTGGCTCAAGGGAAGTATAGCTTATCAAAAGTGAAATAGCACAGGCCTGACGTACAAACTCCGAATGGGGGTAATCTAATTTTTTTCTGGATGTTCTTGCCACACCTTTCAAGTGTCCACGCATTGCTTCTTTCACGAAAAGATCAAACACGCAACTTCGAAGGATACAGGTGCCTCTGGCTGGAGAAATCATAGGTTGAAAGCCGCACAGCATTGCTCAGAAAGAACGTGCTTTCGATATCTGGCGCCCACTTATAATCGGATTGGTTCATAACTTAGGGTATTCTGTTGTCATAACAGCTTAGACACTTTACACTCGGACCTGCTTGACAACGAAGAATTTCCTCGAACCCTTACCTCAGATATGAAGTACGTGTCACAAAAGGAGAAATCCTGGCATACTGTGTATTTCCGTTGCGAAGCAGTACGCATGTAGCAGGCATGCCTTCCGGATGGGCATTTAAGAGCGCAAGACTTCGTTCTTTTGTTCTCGTCGACTTTTGATTGCGCAGTGAGCCCCAGTGACCGTTCGTAGCTAGATGTCACAGGCAACTGCCGCACTTTTTTGGCCCAGAAGCACCATCAGCGAAAGTTTCCCAGCCTCTCCAAATGCTAGCTCTAGCAGACGATTCCGCCACAGCGCCCTGAAGAACATGGAAGACGCGCCAAGTGTTGCCAGATCCCAATAAATTACGAATACCCCTATTGCTGGCAGCATTGCTGTGGGAAAGGTCGCTGCCTTAGGATGCTGCGCGCGGCAAGGAAGCGGAGAACGTTGAGCACTTGCAAGTGTTACGGTAGCGCGGCCTGGCGAAACTTCGGCAACGACCGCATGAAGCTCGAACCAGGTTGACCATCGAGAAGGGCCATCAAGGAAGACGAAGCGACGTAAAGAACAAACAAACGTTTAATACATCGCTGCGGATGAGCGAGGAGCTCAAAAGGACATTAGAAACGTGCGCAGAGCAACCCACTAGTGCGTAGGCGACTGCCGACTGCTGGGCGGCGCGTCCCCTTTAGTGAAGCGTTCACGAGGTTCCTCACGATCGACGCATGTCAGCGCTTTTCCTCTGTTCAGCAGATGCGCCGGCGCCTTGCGGGTTGACCGGCGGTGAAGAGGGGGCCAGCTTCTGAAAGAGGGGAGAAGAGCCCACGCGTACCGCACATACACCGCACACACGCACAGTCACCGCGTACGACGAGCTAATTGTAATTGCTCTTCGTTACAAATGAAGACAGGTGCGTATTACGCGCGGACGACGGTTTGCAATTAGGTTCACCACCCTTAATACAGGACTAGGTGTCGTTGCGGAGATTTTCACGTTCGAGCAAATTATACTTAACTGTTCCGTATTTTTTCAAGAGGTGGCCTGATGCGAAATAACGTAACTGGAAAGTAAACAACAGCGTTCAAACATTGACCAAAGATGAATAAAGTTATTTTGTGTATATTAGACAAGCATACAAGTAACCATGAACCATGCTGCGCTTGCATACAAAACGCGGTATGTAACTCTTTACTCACGTCGCAAGCCTTACTTCAGCAAACGTCGTGGTTTTGTAATATAGTGCATGTTCTCCCTAACTAGATGAGGTGGTGATAGAAAACGCGTATTGAAGTTCGCCTAGATGTACGCGAAATTTCGCAAGCAGGAAGGAAGCATCTGACTCAGCTTGAAGAAACTCTACATTGCATATTCCTTTTTCCCATTGATTTTTCTCAAGCCCATACTGTTACCTTTCTGCAATCTTTCTTTTTACGTAGAGCTCGAGACTGGAATAACCTGCCCACCGAAGTTGCCACTGTCATCAATCCAACAGTATTCAAGCGGCTCATCGAATCCATGTCATCATAAGCTCTTGTATGCCTTTTTCGTCACTTTGTTTTGTCTTGTTGTTTTTCTTATTTTTGCCACTCCCTCATGTAATACCTCCCCTTGAGGCCTTTGAGGAAATAAAATGAAATGAAAGGAAACTGAACTAAATACGGTGTAGACCGCAGCTCGGCGATCCATAACAGCAAAAGAGTTTCAAAGTTTCCAAATTATTTCATGATTTGGTCGTAGTAATGCAGTATATCGACAGAACACAATGTGTACGAGAAGACTGATAGTAGTACACCAAAAATTCACATCAACATACTTTAGTGGAAGAACACCTTTTGTTGTCTTCGGCAGAAAATTAATATTCGAAGAGTAAGCGTGAGTCCTTGCTATTTACAAAAATGCGCAGGAAGGCAACGCAAGTAAGGTGTTCTGGAACCCGCTGCTACTAAATTGACTACTTCAAGTCACTTGCAGAGCGTCTTTGCCCAGCGGATTCTGATAAATTTGTTTTTACTTCTCTTGCAGCGGCAACTTCCCATTAAAAATTGTTCCCTGTCGAAGCACCACAAAGATGCCTGAGCTATTTTCATTGGCCCCACCATATGGCCTCACCGCCCACACTTTCATAGCGCCTAGGATTGAGATATTTACAGACGTCCTTTTGTAGAATCGTGCTCCGTCATCTCAAAGTTCAGGGTTCAGGCTTTGCTTAGTAGAGACAAATATTTTGTTGTGTTTTCCCTGTGACCTTTATTATACTTTTTGTGGCCTTATCTTAGCCTCGCTATGTAGCACCT
Source organism: Hyalomma asiaticum (assembly GCA_013339685.2). Lineage (NCBI taxonomy): Eukaryota > Metazoa > Arthropoda > Arachnida > Ixodida > Ixodidae > Hyalomma > Hyalomma asiaticum. The sequence goes on from CM023488.1 coordinate 51,865,464, forward strand.
GCTGCTAGCCAGAAAAATGCGATAGGCTGCGGAGACTTATTCTGTTGGCAGCAACAACCTGCGGCTTCTATCACAGCTTTATTGTTGGTGGTATCTACCTACTCTGCGAAGTTTGGTCACGCATACAATCAGTGTTTCATCATTCTATACTGAATAAGTTCTAGCGAACTGCTTAAAGCAGATATATGAAAGTGGAGTAGTCGTACACCACACGATCAACGCAATGTTGTCTTATGGCAACTTCGCATTTTCCTGGCGTCTTAGCTGCATCAGCGGTCATCACACTGACACCGAAATTGAAATTAAGTGATTCCATATCCCTATTGCTCATACTGACCACCAAGAAAGGCAACGCAATATTTTTTAGATAATATTGATCTTTTATATTTACTGGATGTCTGAGTGCGAATTTCATATATCATAGGCCTAAGCAAGCTGGTTATGCGTGTAATACGAGACCGCTTTTTCTTCAAATATGCAGCCGTTTGCCGTCTACGCCAAAACGCAGACAGCCTTGCCCACCACTGACTTCGCTGAAATCAATAATGTACTGGTTCCTCAATGCATTGTTTCTCGTTCTTTGACTTTCGGCTGTATGATTTCTCGTCCGCATGCTTAGGAAACAAGGCAGTTTGTTCTATCTCAGGAAAAGTAGACTCCTAATAAAAATTAGTTGCGCTGTTGCTGGTACTATAGCCCGTCGCGGTACTGTATAGGAACTTTTTATCAGCTTGCACTATAGCTTAATATGACTATACACAGCAGCTTCATACACACAACAGTTCCAAAATTGTACTTGAAAAACCATCTGATCCTTGTTGTTAGCGGGAATAATGTTCGATGTTGTTGAGGGTGTCGATACACTTCGAGAGCTAAGGCTGATGATGCGTTTTTGCTCAAAACCAAACTAAATTAGCAGTTTCATACAGCGTAAAGTGATATCAGTTCCTTTTAATGGTAGCTGTGTTGACAGTGCTGTCCACCGCCGTGGCCGCCCATTAGCGTAACCTTTTCTTTTCTGTCTTACTACGATAAGGAACAAAGGAAGATAAGATACCACGGTTAGGACGATTCCTTGTCACGATATGAAAAGAGTCACTGGGTTCCATTCCCGCCGCAATCGAACACTAGAACTCTTCATACAAAACAACCGCTCTAGTACAGAGCCATGCCAGTGCCCATTGGCTTTGAGGACATACTTTCGTTGGGACGTCACACATAGGATGCCAGGTTTTCTTGTTTGCAGCGACTTCACATTTTCTGCGCTTATGTCTCTTTTTTTTGTGGGCACCGCGAGTGCATCCCTCCTGCTTTGATGCCCGTCCTCTAAGGAACCATTCTATAGAGCGATTATTCAGGACATGCACACGACGACTCGGTGTTCCCGCTGGCACCACCGTGCAGAAAAAGTTGCAAAAATGTGGCCCATAGCCAAGGCCGCAGGGTTCGATCCTACTGCCACACACTGATAATGCATTATGGAATACTTTAGACATAACATTTCTCGGACTGCAACTGCAACGAATGGGCGTGATCGTGAAACAACGAATGAAACGTGCCGCCGAGCACACGTGCGGCCTGCGCCCGCTGACAACGTAAACGTGGGAACGACAAGCTCAGTGCATCATCAACGATGCTAGGAGCGCTGGCTTAACAATCACCGCTGTTGTCTTTACGACGGATAACCTTTCTCTCTGTGTTAACTTGTCGTCAACGTGTGAATTTTAGCTTTCAATGACTTCGGGGTGGCTTTGAACCCATAACGTTACAACTTCTTGTGACCTAGCCATGAGATTATCATACCATGCACGCGGACGTATTGTTTCTTTTTCGTCATTCGTTTATTTGCGATTAGTCTGCTCTTCTCCCTCATCAATAACATAATTTACGGACCGTCCAAGAATTAGTAGTTGCTTGCGGAGCGAGAGCACGTTTGCGACGCCAAAGACACCATGCTTTACAGTATAAAACAAGAACAATTAAGATTACGTGGCTACTTTGGCTGCACTCGTTCCTCAAACTTGAGTTGTCGCCAGGAAACACCCCGAGAAGTTCGTACTGCGGGTGCCAGGCAGCATACGGCAGAATCGCAGGGACAGCAGTATTCCTTATTTCCATGGAGCAAAACGGCCAGCCTGAACTTTTTAAAGGAAACAGCCTGTTCAGGTACATTCCTTCGAAATGTTTGTAAGAAAATTGGTATTAAATGATAAAACACCACACTCTTCACGCTTCCATATGTATGATGTTCAGACTTATTGGAACTGTGAACAACGAACGAAAGCAAGTATTTCTTTGTGTTTTAGTCTCCCGATGTTACTTTTTGATGCTAGAACATTCCACTTAATCAAACTTCTTCTCTTTAATAGCCGAATTTCCCGCACCTTTCTACGCAGCTTACAACAAGTTCGATCGCATAAATGTCTGACTCAGCGGCAACGAACAATACGCAGCCGCGCTCAAGTTCATAGCGAACGACGTACAGCTGTTTGTACGGTCACAGAATGCGCAGGTGCTCGAATAGTGCTTCGCATAGCGAATATGAATTTCACACTCCGAGAAGCGTACGTCACATGCCGAGAATTAACAGAAAAAAACACTTGCCACACACGATTTGCCCCGAACATTCCGTTCCATCGTCGAGCTAGCCCAGTCACTAAGGTAGGATGGTTCATCGAACCAGCGAAGTCGAAACAATCGCTGCGCCGGCCACTCCGGTGGTGGGCCTCACGACCAATAGTGCGATGGAAAAAATAACCTAGATGGGCATAATCTCGGCCGAGGAGCCACTAGTACGGCAAGGCAAATATTTCGAGGTATACGCATGGTATTGCACCAGGCGTCAATCCATGTGATTGACAGATTTCTGAGGTTTAACGTCCCGAAACCCCCTATGATTATGAGACATGCGGCGTCATGTCGTGTGAACTGCGCAAAGAGTGCGTGCTTCCACTCATTACATGCTGCTCATCAATATTAGATGACCACAGCATCAACAACATGTGACCAGCGCAGGGGTCATCGGAAATTTCGGCGGATGCTAAGACACTGAAGTAAAAGAGGCCCTTACACCGTGTTCCTGTAGTTCCACACAGCAAAGCGAACCTGCGCGGCCATGTAATGCAAATAGATTCGAAGGGATATATAGTTCAAGGGAGCAGTGTGCTCCTGCCGCTTGTACTTATAGGTTTAAAAGCTGGCCTCCCGCAGCGCCCACTGAAAGGAAGCTACAGGGCGCGAAAGGAGCTAGTTGTGTTCGCGCATCTGAATAGTCAATGACGCCTGTACTACAGTGCTCCATGAAACTACTCAAAGTATAACTCACACTTTGTACAAACACAAACGGCGAGGTCGCGGACCAATTCAGCGACGTCAGCCAGAGCTATGTTCAGCAAAGCAGAAAAAGAAGTCTAAGGGCTGGCAATGAACATAAGTGAAGCAGAAGTACGAGCTACTTAGTGAATGTGCATGTTTGAAATTCCAAACGCGGATTGAAACATCGATAGCAGAGTCAGCAGCCCTGGTGAACTTAATTTGCGATGTACCGAGAAGGGTAAGAAAGAATGTTAATATTTGAAAATGGTTCGTAGATGGTTAAACTTTGCTCGTTAGTTCGAAACGCCACAGTGTTCTACGCTTTACTTGCACATATTCGCGATGCAGAGTGGAAAGGAACTTGGGCGAGTCGGTGATACAATGTGGCATGGTTACACGGAGCAAACGCAGGAAGACAGATAACCGGACACAACACACGCGCTGGCTACGACTATGTTGTGTTCACTAGACATGTATGCAACAAAATAAACAGACACGAGCAGGAGTGTCGCATCACAGCCAGATACTCAATTTTTGGCGGTTTTGCTAAAATGCTTAGTTCAAGTCAGCACCTGTGTTTGTGTCCAGTCCCTTGTCTTCGTCCATCTGCGCGTGGTAACCACGCCGACATTACATTCACACGACTCATAGGACCACAGTATTCTCATGATTGCCACTCTACCCCCTGCTCTGTGGCTTTGACAGTCGGCTGCAATAGCCCACGGAGGTGGTGGATGCTATCCCCATAGTGCTACCACTGGCGGTATTTTTGGCCAAAGTTAGCAGCATCGGCCTCCTTAGTAGCGTCAGCATTTAAGGGCCCCTAAACCACACGAAGGTAAAAATTTTGTTGATGTGTGTGATGTGCCGCTGTCCGCAACAGAAGACGCACTCGTAAGAATTTTTCGAAACAGTGGTGTACTAGCGACGTTACGAGGGTTTTATTGCTAAAACACGGTGCTTGCTTGTGCTCTCTCCTGCGCCGCGCTCCGACCGCTTGTCGGTGCTACCTCCTCGCCCAGTATTCCTCCGAATGTCACGTGACAAGCGCGCACACGCAAACACTACACCGCACACGACTAGCAAGAGCATACAGGCAGGGAGTGTGTGTAACTCTTAGCAGACTAATAGGAAGCCGTAGGTTCTCCTTCGACCAATCGACGAAGCTCTGTGCGCGCTGATATTAAAAACACGTTGCTGTCATCACGGCTAACACGGGTGTGGCGGAAAATCCCGAAGAGGCGCAAGGGATTCTTTTCTGCGTTTGTGCCTCGGCCACGGCGCGTAGAGCTGCCGCCTTTGCATCGTTCATCATGAAAGGAATCTCAACTCGATGCGTGTGTTAACATTAAGTGTTTAAATAAATGTCTGGGGTGTTTTAAGTGTCCTTTAAGGAGCGGCATTTTTCGCTGACGATGAAGGAAGCCAGGAAATTTTCTCTGGCAGAAACTCCTCAGCGCTATCACGTTGCAATCGCCTTCTGCGAACACATTTCGACATTCTGATAGCTAAGGAGCTTTCGTGGAAAGCTGCATGCCATACACTGATGCCACGGCTTAAAAGTCAATATGTAAAGGCTCAAATGTCTCCTCGACTTTTTTTTTCTTTTTCACACTGCTACATTCGAGAAAAAATATTTTTAACAGCCCCAAATGTTCACACATGTTCGACGTCTTCAGGGGAGCAACAGCAAGAACGAAGACAAGTGTTCAATCAAATTCGAAGTTTTGTCATTTGCGCAGTAGATTTTTCAATACCTGTTAGACTCCTGAGAATTCGTAATGTAGAATTTCTGCTTCTTGCCCAAGTCTTTGCCGCGTAAACGTACTGATGACTACGTGAGCTATGCGCAAGTGTCGAATGTCGCGCACGTACTGTCTTGAACTTCATAGCGTTCGTCTAGTTCTTCGGTTGCTTTGAAGAAGCTGATGGAAGTGAAGAAGACACGCCTGTGCTGGAAGATCATTTATGGTAACTATAGATTGCTGCTCGTGCACCTTGAGCACTATTTGGCAGTTTCGGTTTGGTTCGACATGCACTTTTATCTTGTTTCCTTTACATCGTGTTACTGCGCCATCATAGCGATGAGACGATGATTATGATTGCGTCGAACGTTTTACAGCGAAAACTGTTATGAGATCAGAACACGGGCCGTTTTTGCGCCGTAGTTTTCCGCCGCCGCCGGTGTCCGTAACCGCTATCGCGGCAAATTTTAGAAAAAGTAACCAGAACGAACGAGTATTCGAACCCACACTCTCTACGTGGCAGTCGAGAATTCTACCACTGAGCTACGCCTGTCATTGAAAAATTATCGCTAAAAGACCTAAACAGGTATAAAGTCTGCTGAGGAATCGCATTAACAAATGTAATGTTGCGTGGCAGAATAATAAAACGCCACAATACGTCGTGGAAAGTGGATTGCATAATGAGTTCGAGGAATAATTTCAAAGGACAGAGGCATCATCTACATCATCATTTTGAAACAATCTTCTTCAACATTACCGTCATCATTATTACGAACCGCCGCCCTTTATCGTGTCGTATCGTGCCATGCGACATGCGGCGGGCGACGTGCGCATCCCCGTCAGCAACTTGACTTGGCTCTTCGATACACTTGATGGCGCCTCCTCGTAAATGTGCGGACCGCTGCTGAAGAAGCGAATTGCAGAACTGCGTGCGCTGCCGCAGCAAGGCAACGTCGGGCACAACAGACAGCTGTGGAGAGAAAAGCCCGAACCGCAGCTCGCCGTCGACGCCGACCCGATAGCTCGGTTCGTTCTCGGGAAAATGACGCCAAGAGACTGTCTAAGATGCGCAGCTATACAAATTTGCACGTTACAATGCCGCACTGGGTACTTCCCTACTAGGCGAAATGATGAGTTATGGCGCAGGGGATAGCTACCACCTCTAGTTGCACTAGTTTCCCCGAGCGTTTAAAGTGGCCTCTAAGAACATAGGTGCTGCAGCTTACACTGCCACTGTCCCGCGGTTCCGCGCAAGCCTGGCCCTTTTTAGGGGCGAAGCTCCTCTTAGTCTAACCTTGTCACGCGTCAGGCGTCAGTCGTCAGGCGTAACCCGCGTGCTGCGAGGCACGCGCTCGCCCTCGGCGTTCGCCTCGGCGCGTGCCTCCCGGCGCGTGCCTCTGCTGTCTTGTGAGAGAGAGAGAGAGACAAAGAGAGAGCGAAAGGCGCGCGTTGGCTATGGAAACGCTCTTTCTTAGAGGAACGCTGTACCAGCCCGCAAAGAAGGAGAACGCGCTCTCACCCGCGAGAGACAACGTTAGCGCAGGCAGCGTCTCCTAGCGAGTTTCTTGATTGAGAAATACCAACTGCTCGCGTTGGAGAAGCGTTAACCGGCGACCTATATATATATATATATATATATATATATATATATATATATATAGGCACTGGATCTTGACTTGCAATGAAGTGCCGGTGGGAGATTTCACTTGTGCATTGTTGAACCATGAGGATTCGTAGCGTGCGCGTTAACTAAATTAATCCTTAACTCGGCACGATCTACGATGAACATCTCGAGCTTCGCCCACTCATCATCATTCACTCCGTGGGTATGCTGTAATTTTTTTTTCATGTAGTCTTTTAGCCACGCTTTGTACATATTTAGTGAAAGTACATATATTCTGCACCTAACCTGACTCGAACCTTGTGGGGGCTTACGAAATTACTCTGTCGTGGCTCCCGCTCCGAACGGCTGTCTGTGACAGCAGAAGTTCCATCGTCCTCATGTGCGACTGCGATTATAACTAAGCTGCTTTTAACTTATAACTAAACCGAGAGCTTTTATGCATATTGCGAAAGCATGAGTATCCCCAACTATCACTGCCCTACCTTTACGCTAGAAAACGTTATAGTGTACTCGGAAAAGAGTGGCAAAATATAGTTCGATAACGAGTGAACTCTCTCATTTCTGTGGTTCTCCATCGCAAAACCGCGATATGATTATCAGGGATGCCGTAGCGGAGGTCTCCGGAATTTTCGAGCATCTTGCGTTCTTTGACGCGAACAGACATCTTACAGTACACGGGCCTCAATATTTTGCTTCCATTGAAATGCAGCCGCCGCGGCCGGGGCTCGATATTTGCGGGGAAGTTATCGAAGGCAACCTACCACGCAAGAAAACTGAGCGTAGAGGCTTCGATACGGAAGTAACAACTACGGTACTCACTTCTGCATGCCACGTCGCATCTGACGCTTCAGCAAGACAGCGAAGCTTAAAGGGCAACTCCGGCGATTTTTTGTTGCCCACTGATATCAACCAAATTTTCAGTATATGTCCTCCTCGGTACTTCAACAATTTCTGCCGAACCAGGCGGTTCGAACCCCTGAAGACCCCTGAAGAACCCCTGAAGAACCCCTGAAGACTGTTCAACGAAGCAATGCGCTCGCGTAGTAATAAGTGCTAGAGGAATCAACACATGATTCCGTTACACGCCTTACTGTTAGGCTCGGCAAATTTCGGCCATCTGTGGTTAACGCGCATTGATATCTTAGAGTGCTGGGATCTAGTAGCACTTCGTCTTCCCCTAAATGCAACGCGTGCGGCCGAAGTCATACCTGCGTATTTTTGTGGACATCCGAGACACCCACGAGGATCAGAAACAGAACCACCGGCCCACCGGTGAGGCCCGCCGTAAATGCGTAGTTTGTCTTTAGAGGAGGCAGCTTTCACTTGAAATGAGGCGTAATGATGGCGTTTGTAACGGAAGCGTGCCATCAGTACCAGGTCGATGCAAAACTGATTAGTATCTGAAAGAGCGTAAATGTACATTTATCAGATGCCAAGTCTAGTTTCTGTAGACGAAATAGATTTCCCTACGCAAATTGACATATTTTTCGAAGAAAGTCTCTCAAAATCTTGACTAGCCATTCATTTTGACAAAATTTACAACGGCGCCAATGTCTTTTCTTTGGCTTTACAGCAGAAGCCTTTTTCAACCTATTAGTAATGCTAGCACGTGGAACTTCATACAGCCTTGTTTCTTTTTTTTCCTTTCTCAATTTCTTTCGCACTTGCTCCTGTTCTGCCCTCGTTCTGTGGATGGGGAAGGGGGTAAAAATCTATAGAAATAAGTGGTCGAGAAGGCAGTTGGTGCTCTGACGAAGATCTGTTTATCGAAACGTTGTTTTGTGGGGTTTTACGTCCCAAAACCAGTTCTGATTATGAGAGACGCCGTAGTGGAGGGCTCCGGAAATTTCGACCACCTGGGGTTCTTTAACGTGCACTGACATCGCACAGCACACGGGCCTCAACATTTCGCCTCCATCGAAATGCAGCCGCCGCGGCCGGGATTCGATCCCGCGACCCTCGGATCAGCAGCCGAGCACCTTAGCCACTAGACCACCGTGGCGGGGCCTGTTTATCGAAACGTTGGTTTTAGTAATATTTCCTCTTTTTCGGCGTTTTCAACGACATCTTGATCAATGCGAGCCTTCATCCTTCCCTGATTTCTCTTCTAGATTAGTCATCAAGTTAAAATACGTCATAATGTGACAATGTCATATCATAAGGCTGTCGGGATACCGTACTACGAATACGGAACGCTATTCTATGCTGGTCCTCACTGCTGTACAAATCCGCAATGCTACTCCGCCCTGGTATCACCTGTTGGGCTAATTCGGAATTCCTGATTGATCAGCCCTGCCTTGGTAGACATTACTGACCAATCAGGAGTGATCTACACGGAATAGCAATCCGTATTTAGTGGTATGGAATAGAACCCCAGGAAAGAAGTTCCCACCCGCGCCCGAACAGTGCCAGAAGGTTGGAATGTTGCAGATGACGTGTATTGGTCTATAGACGATTGTACTTTTAATGCTAGTTTGAGTTATTTCAACGGCTTCTCCTACTTCTTTCCAGGCTTTTGGTTCACACTTCCGGTGCATGATATTTACGTTTATGGTGAGTACTGTATTTTATATCGCGTTGTTTTCAGAACACTGTAATACCCAAAATACCGTCGGTCGTTTCCCGCAAATTTCAAGAAAATGTTGCAGCTTTACCTTGTCATATTATTCAGCATGAGAATCTGTTTTCTTGAATATTTGTCAGGTGATATTTAAATCGAGTCAATTGTGCCCTACTGCTTATTTCTGAACGGTGGACTGTTGGGCGTGTTCGTTTCATACTCTAGCCGTAGTGCGCGAAAACTGGACACAGCACTTAACCCTTCTGGCCCAACAGCCCATCTTTGTGAACTTCATTCCTAGTTACTTGGGCTCTGTTTGGTATTTTAAGTTCCAATTAATAACACGGAGTTTCCGTTTTCTTATTTTCGCTTCGTGAATGTCTTCTGGCATGCGTGACACCAGACGTGTCCTCAGGGCGTTCAACCTACGGCTGCATCAAAAACGTTTGCCTTCACATGTCAAGAGGATCTGCGAAATATCGAAGTCAGAACCTGTGGAGATGGGTTTGCTCCCACGGCTTACCCTACGAACACGGTCCAAGAAGCGGCGTTCCTCCAACAGGTTCGTTGACTCGCCGACAGGGCGCAGAGGAGGAACCAGCAAGGCTCGTCAGCAAACGAGGGCTTCATTAACCCGCGATACCGCACTGAGCAACATTCACGGCTTGCCTGCAAAAAGGGCTCACCGCAGTGCCGATGGAGTACGCGTGCTAGTCGTGCTTATGGCTTACCAAGGGTGCCCCTGGACATGGGTCCGCCAAGCGCACGAACGAGACGCAGCGTGCCAGAGGCTTCGCGTAACCACCTTCGTCACGGGTCCCGTAAGCGTCCCCTTGCGCAAGGAAGCGCGAGGGGCGTGAAGCGCGGGAAAGCTCACGTGAAGAGGGGCCGCCGCCGGGGGTCAATCATAGCGCGTCCCGGTGATGTAACCTAACGTGAAAACGTGGCACCAGTAGCAAGAGGAGCACCTAAGATGAATAGCGAATCGGCAACCAAAACGAGCACTAACATTGACACGCCACGCCGCTTCCTCGCTGCTCATGGCATCCGAGATAACACTGGGTCTGCGCCACGGGCTAGGTTGTAGGACGAAGCAAAACTGGACACCGTCTCGGTATCCGCAAATGGGGGCGGCAAGCAAGGTTCTAAGGGGATTGCCTGATCACATATTCTATTGGGATGGCATAGGCCGAAGGCCCCAGCATTGTATAGAATGGAGCGGAATAAACACAAAAGTGACCCCGTTTCCCGCATGGGCGTCTGCTTCTGCAGGCGCTTGGTGTGTGGCAACACCATGGACCCGAGCCAACGGGGGATTTGGACCCCTCCCGCGTCTCACCGTAAGCGGTTCTGCCGTGTCCGGAGAAAAACGCTTACAAAAATGCCTGTTGACATTCAGTAGACCACCTATGAACTTTCTATTGACTGTACTGACAGTCTACCGACATTTACACTGTAGTAACACTTGTTCGCAGAACGTCTAAAGACCTACTACTTACTTTTGTATAAATAATTTTTTAGCCAAAACGTCTAAGGACTTCTCTCTTACTTCTGTATAAAGAATATTCTAACTACACTGTCGAAAGGCTCCCTACTTACTTTTGTAAAAAGAATATTCTAACTACACTGTCTAAAGGCTTCCTACTTACTTTTGTATAAAGAATTTTTAGTCATCACATATAAATACTTTCCTCTTAATTCTGTGTAAAGAACGTTTTAAATACATCGTCAAATAGCTTCGTTCTTACTCCTATATAAAGACTATTTAAATGCACCGTGAAATTGCTTCAGTCTTATTATTGTATAAATAATTTCAGCACACCATCAAATTACTTCCTTCGAAATTTCGCATAAAGAACTTTCTTTATCTAAAAGTAAGAAGTCGTAGAACATTTAACCTGTACACTGAGCGATTATTTAATATTTCCCGCAGGACATGTTGATGATTGCAGCTGCACTTGCCTGAACACAAAGTATATGTCGCCTACAAGTGCACCAGAGCTAACTTGTTCGCCACGCGTAGTGTAAGCTGGTTTTGCTCTTAAAAATAACATGAGAGATGGTAATCAATTTTCCATCTCTCAAGATAACTAGTATAATTGAGACAGCCCGCAAGCACTGTTCTATTGGGCACTTCTAACGTCTTTCCAGACTTTCACCTTCAGCTATACTCTCTTTTTCCTGCAGTTCAAACTAACAGATGACACACTTCTTTGATACGGCCGCCTTGCACAAAGATTCAAACACCAGCACTCACACCAAAAGGGTCCGAGCTGACCCCGAAACGTTCGGTTTTTTGCGTTTCAGGTAAAAAAAAAAGAAACGAAGCAGGGGCCTACGCTGGTGTCATCTCGTTTCAACACTAACATTATTTTGCTTAACCAGACAGATTTGTGGCAGCTGTTAACGTTTAATATGTGCTTTGCTCGCTGGCAAAAAAAAGAAAAACAACGTAAAACAGAAACAACAGCTCATCTTGCTACCAGGACGGAGCAGTGAATTGCTATCGCACATAAGCTGGCACAATCTCATAATGAGTTAATTGCGCGGCTTTCATATTTCACTAATTCCCGCAGATTCCCTTTTCATAACCATCTGCCACATAAAAGCCCTTGCGGATATTATGTTTAAGGCTTTGTGCAGGCTCATTTTTTCCCGAGCATTTGCTTTGTGGCTCGCACGCTCATAAAATACACGGCTAGCTGCTTTCCTCGTGTGTGCGCGTAAATATGAGAGCATGCGTGTAGCCGTCAAGCGTGGCAAGCGCACTTGTTTCGAAGATGTCAAATAATTCTGCTTTCTCAAAGTTTGACCAGGCGGAATTATAGTGATAGCAGCAGTAGCAGTAATACTGCATGTGAAGCAAAAGAAAAAAAAACGCGCATCGAAGACTTCGCGGATGTCAGTTTTACTCAGCAATGGTAAAGCCAAGGTCCTTCAAAACGACCTCCCAAACCATGCCGAAAGGCACGCCACGCTGGCACATGCTGCGTGAACAAAATTCCTGAACCAGTACTACTAGTTTGCAAGGAGGAGCAAGTCCGGCAGTCCCCCCCCCTTCCCCCGATGCGGTTCCTCGAATATCCATTGTGCCAAAGCTCTCCGTCCGCTGTTGGCGCACAGCGACGAAAGGGGTGTTGAGAGAGGGAGAACGGTGTACACGTGCTGTGTCATCGGTCTGGCAGTTTTGCTTGGACATGCCGTGTGTCGGGGATGCCAGCCCAAGCCGTTGAGTTTTCGACATGTGTGAGCTCCTGGATATATTCTTCGACATGTGTGAGTGCCTGGATATGAGTGGCCCAAAACTATGTGGTGTTGCTGAAGGGCGAAGCTATTAGGATGTGCTTTAGGCAAGAAAACGGACACCCGGTACAAGCCCTCCACTGTTTTAAGCCAAGATCGCTGCAACCTGCATACAGCAAAGACAAGGCCAAGTAATAACTACTTCTGCGTCTCGTTGGACTTTTGTTATATCTTCTGACCAGTCATGAACCATTTCCAGTCTTCGTGTATGTTCCGTTAGTGTGATGCGCTTGAATATTTTCTTTTGCTCACACATTTCTATTTGTTGTCGATCGAAGAGGCTTATGTGGTAAGTTTTCCTGCATAATTATTCGTATAATTCTCTTCGTTGATATACCTTCAGCCTAGCAGTGTGCACGCGGGTACCTCGGAATGCTGATTTATATGTGCGAAGCCTATCTGACAGCACATATTGCTTATGACACAATGCCACGTGTCTGCGGTTGGTAGTAAATTACTACTGGAATGAATTTTCAAGTTAAATGACACTGTCGTTTTTATTTCCTTTTTATCAATTAATGAACTTTCTTATAGTTGAAATACTCGTGAACAAATAATACTTCTATGCGAATGTGTTTGTGAGGCTAAAGCAGATCTGCTGATTTTAATCATCTATTTATCTAGCCGCCTTGTGCTAAGTAGAGGCTGCTTTACGTTGCCTATTTTAATGTTTACTACCTGATGCGCTTGTCTATTGTTCTTACTGCTGTGTACCAATTAAGGATAATAAATTATTCATTTTGCTACTTCTTCGTATCGTATTTTGCTTACGCTTGGTTGTAAAACTCGTTCACACACATCGACAGAAGCTGTCACGGGGTAACATATGTCGGTATAGACCATTCTGAGAATGTGAACAGTGTGTGCATGAACATGCCTCACTAGATATATTAACCAATTGTTAAATGGATATACTGAGACAAATGTTTGTAGATGATCCACAGAAAGTCTACAAACATTTTGGCAGTATGTTCCTAGAGCGTCAAAAGATAAATGTTCATAGGGCACTGGTGGAAAGTAAGCAGATAGCCTATGAACACGCGTCTATGTACTGTGGGTGGCCAGTTGTTTCCAGAACACCAACAAGCAGTCAGTAAAGAAGTACACAGACCTTTGCTAGACATTCTGTTTGTTGTTGGTACGTTCTAGTAACAATTGTCTGTAGACAGCCAAGTTAATGTTTCTAGAAATTGTTGTAAGGGCCGTTTCTAGACACCCTGTAGGATATTGGTAGGTTCTAGTAACAATTGTCTTTAGATATGTTTCTAGGGTGTCAAAAGAAAAAGGATTATAGGACGTTAATATGAAGTCAGCAGACACCCTAGAAACAGGTGTCTGTTGAAAGTTGGGGGCCAATTGCAGGCAGGGTGTCCACAGGAAGTTTGTAGAGAAGTATGTAGACTGTTGTTAGACAGTCTGTTAGTTGTTGGTATGTTCTAGTAACAATTGTCTGTAGACATTCAATTTAATGCTACTGGAGATTTTTGTAAGGGAAGGGATCCTGGGGGTTGAGCCGACGTCGAGTATTTGGACCTTTATGGCCCCCCGGTGGAGGCAACACGCCGCTTTGGCCCCGGCTTCACGTAGACGGCACCCCTGGGCTGATACACTCAGGGGAAACCGGCTGGCCGCCTTTTCCTGTCCCCCTCTCCGAACTGTTATCTTTCGTAACTCCCTTTTAGGCTTTCTTGTCATCTCCTCTCTTCTGTTACTTCCTAATTTCCATAGGCGGCTTCGGTTAACCGTGTGCAAGTGACGAACCTTGGTTAGGAGCATTAGGTTATCGCAGCGATGTACGGCTAGCGTGTGCAGGTGATCAGCATCCTTCCTGCGCCGTCCCCTTGTTCGGTTCCGTGGTGGGTGGCTGCCATCGTTGCCGAAGTAATTACGCACATTACGCATAGAGCATTTCCACTTCTCCCAAGTCGCGCCGCTGCAAAGTGTGTGCGCACCGAAGGCACATTGAACTTTTCCTCTCCGCCCAAGGAATCCTTCCCTAGGTACCACGTAGTGCCCAGCCAGAAACCCGAAAAACCAGTCAGAGTCATGTCTCATTTCCTTGTGGCCAAATCACTGATGGAGACCATAGGACCAGGTTACAAAGCAACCAAAATGGCAAACGCCGACCTACTCCTTGAGGTCTGTGACAAGCTCCAACATGACAAACTTTCTGGACTTAGAGCATCTGCCGATAAACCTAAACAGTCACTCCACATCGTTCATTGAATACCGTTCGAGGAGTGATGTCAGAAGTTGACTTCATCGACCTTACCGAGGCAGGGTTATTGGAGGGTTGGAAAGAACAAAATGTCAATGAAGTTAGAAGAATCAAAATTAGAAAACACGACAGTGAAATTCAAAATGAAAACATTGTATCATCACATTTGCCTCAAGTACGCTCCCAGAATCCCTAGAAACCGGTTATACGAAAACTCGTGTAAGGCCCTACATCCCCAACCCCAGTCGATGCTTTAAGTGCCGGAAGTTCGGCCACGGCTCACAAAGCTGTCGAGGCCACCTTACCTGCTCGAAATCTGGAGACAAGGAGCACACTTCAGAAAGCTGTACTGCCCAAGCCCCACTGCATAAACTGTGCAAGCGATCACCCTGCGTGTTTGCGATCATGCAGCATCTGGAAAAAACAAAAAGAAATTATCGCTATCAAAGTCAAAGAGAACATCTGCTATAGGGAAGCAAGGTGATCCGTATTTCATGGCGCATCCTACGCCAGCGCAGCGCGTCAGGGGGCAGCGTCTCACCGGTCTTTGCCACTAGCCCGGCCATCGCATTGCAATCCACAGGCTGTGGCAACTGCCCCTAAGGTGGGAGCGGCCACGGCTGTGCTGCCATCCCTGAACCCGGCCACACCGGTGGCCTCTGCTAGCTGTTGAAGCAGCCCTTCACTTCCGCACCGGTGAGGACAAAGGTTTTGCCCGCGAGGGCCAAGCCTCCACGGCACACGTATCGCTCACTGGGGCGAGTGTCCCAGGCCTCGGAAGAGGCGATCGACACTATCTCTTGTGAAAGTCTCCTACACCATCAGTCTCCTACACCAAGCACCTTGAAGATGCTGGCCCCTGTACACCTCCTAGGCCTCCGTCTCTCTATACGGGCGCATTCAGGACAAGCCCCGTAGAAAGCCTGTATGTTGAAACAAAGCAGGCGTCGCTTCATTTGCAGAAAACATACTCCTCGTATGTGTGTTTCCTAAAAGTGACTGCCAACAAAGAACATCCGGCCCACTCAACTATACACGATTTGTCCGATCCTCACATATTTCACAACCGTCCCGCAGCGAGAAAATCCTACTTACTGCGTGTACGATCTCTGGCTAAGGAAATGAGCACTAAATTTCTATTAGAAACTCAAGGAAGGCACACCGATGTGATCGCGCACAATTAATGAACAACCCTAGTGCCGCATCAGGTAACCATTTGTTTTTTAACCTTACGTTCATTGTTGTTGACACTGCAGGAGGGGCGGCATCACCACAGCGTTTCTCTATAGAAGCGTACGTCCTTGCAGACCGTGCTATCATGAACCGTTTCGGATACAACCACAAAGCCTTCAAGGAACACGTGGAAACAATTTTTAAGCAGGTGAGTCCGAGGGCAACATTTTATAACATCCTTCCTCTGTTTATGTTTAAATCATTTCCGAAGTTTCTTAAGGAAGATGGTATGCACGCTCACCCAGCATGCCCATCGAGTATAGCTGGTACATAACGCACAAACCGGTGGTGTTATTCAAGAAAAAAATTCCAGAGCCATTCTACTAGGAAGGTACCTGGCCAGCGCAGCAGTTGGAGCGGAAGGATCGAAGTTTTCTCCGCTTGACCTGTTTTTCCACGACCTGAGATCGGCCCATAGCTTTTGCTGACGGAGGACACACACATTCGCCGCAGGGTATGGCAGCCACTTTCATTTCCGCACGATCGATTTTTGGCGTTTTACGTCCCACAACCACGATGTGATTATGAGACGCCGTAGTGGACGGCTTCAGAAATTTCGACCACCTGGGGTTCTTTAACGTGCACAGACATCGCACAGTACACGGGCCCTCAGCATTTTGCCGCCATCTAAAGGAGGCCTCCGCGGCCGGGATTCGATCCCGCTACCTTCGGATCAGCAGCCGAGTGCCAGAGCTTCTTGACCCACCGTGACGAGGCTTTCATTTACGCGTCTGAATACATTAATTCCTCCCCCACTTCTTCCTGCAGCGTTCTACGACTTTACTGGCGGCGGACACGAAGAAATCCGGTGATATAGAGGTTTTCTTTTTAACACGGTTAGCCACATGAGTGAAGCTAAACCGACCGTGACCTTGTTTAAATGTATAAAATGTCTTATTCCCCGTCACTTTTGGCGCACTTACGCACACGACGGTGACCGTGAAAAGCTAGATAGGCCTACACTACGCCATCATGTTCGGTGCATGCGGGCATACATGAGCCCAGGCTACGCGGGTTTTCGGCCCATCGCGTTTCACATGGACCGAAAGCCTGCTCCGCGTTTGATAATGCACTGAAATCTCGTAGGTCCTGGCATACGTATGTCTTTCGATGACGAAAGAGCAGCACTGGTCCGCAACCTTCAACAGAGGGTCTTTCTGCACGAGCTTTTGACGACATTTGTTTTCTCCGAAGGGCCTGTGACAGCAAGGAGTAGGGTGCGACGATTGCTAGTAGACTTCCTTATAGACACTGGTTTGATCTATGCCTGGTGACACATCCATTATTGACCCTTAGGAGGCTCGGGTGGAACAATTGGCGTCTTTTTATACCAGGCTAAAGCCGCCTGATTTAACACCGCCGCCACCGCCACCATGATTCATTAGGAAAAACACAAGGCCAGTGTCGGAAATTTGTGGACGTAAAGCGTGCTCACGTGTTTCATTTCTGTCTGACACTGCATGGATACTAAGGAAATGTTGGCTATTTATCTGGTGTACAGTAGATGGCCGCAGATAGGCACCATGGTATTGCTAGCGAAAGCGAACACGTTGAAAATTCTGCAGTATTTTCAAGCTGCTCTCAAGAAGAATAATGGAGAAACAGAAGCATTCGGCCTTAATCATATTCTTCAATCGGCGAAGTTGAAACGTTCCATTCGGAACTAGCACGGTAAGCGCAATCCTAAGATATTGGAAAATGATGCTTGCGGGTGTGATGTGTGATATCAATTCTTCTCATTATCGCCAGCTCACGGTGTAATGCGCACGGGCAGATGAACAGTTTCGTATGTCTGTTATCATCACGTCTGGAGCATTGACTAATATTTTTTGAAGGTAATTATCATAGCATCGTTATGGTTTGCTTTGTTTTCATTTGCAGGCAGAGAAGATACTACATGAGCTTCAGCCTCCTGGGTTTATTGTTTTGGCAGGGCTTCAGTGTTATCAATCGGTAAGTCGAATGGACGTTCTGGTGGTTTCATCTAACGCGTAGACGTTGCAGGGCGAAGAAGGATACCTGAAATTGACACCGAGCGATCAAGTTCTGACCATAGAAACGCTGGTAAATCTTCCTCAATACGCAAGCAAAGTGCCCAAACTGCGGAATCTAGATATGATACTACTCTGGACCGGGCAAGTACATCACTTTACTCCAATTCTGACAGGGGCTATTTCTTTTTAACTAAACTGCTCTCATTGTTGTTCTCTACTTTTCAATAAAGAGCTCTCTCTCTCTCTCTCTTTCTCTCTCTCGCTCACTCTTTCATTTTAGCCTAGCTTGGGCTATTTCTACCAGTGAAAAGGACGGTCTTAACAACTAGGATTAGCAGTCGTTTTTTTTAAATAAATCTATAATTGGATACTTTTACGATCCGATAAATGAAGGTTCAGAAGCACAGTAAATGGGAGAACGGAAATTAGGTTGACTGATGTGCTTCCTGTCAAATTTCGCGATACACCAAGTACTTGTGATCAAAAACAAACCACGCAAATACGAGCAAAAAGCTGCTGTTGACACATTTATGGCACCGGTGGCAGTCTGAAGTTATTAATGTCGGATTAGGGTGATATTACTTTTTTTTTTGCAGAATGCATGTTGCATTTTACAATAACATGGAAGAGCGGTTTCACACCTTTGGGCAGCTTTGCTAACGCACTAGTCGTACCGAATGTACGAATGAAAGCTTAATGAGCAGAAGAGAGTTGATTGTTCCGTGATGGTTGCTCTCCTCAGTCCAGGAAGTAATGTGCCATTGCAGACTCTGGCGATCAGGATGATCTAATCTAGATAGTTCTTAACAGCGGAGGTGTTTAAGCTTGAACTCAAACCGTGGCCGACGACTGCTCAAAACTCGGATACGATAGCGAGCAATAAGCAAAGGAGGTGTAGAGACCGAGAGATGGAGAGAAATAAATAAAACCCAATAAATTTTTTGGCGAGGCATTATTCCAACCAGGGTGTCGGCGGTCTGATACCGAACGCCCCAACCACTAGGCTATACCCCCTCCCCTCCCTTCAAAACATGTTCTTAAGGGATCCGTATGATTGTTTTGTACCGAGGATTTTGACACAGCATTTTGACACATCCTGGTATAATGAATGGCAAGGAAAACTAGGAGACAGGGAGAGAAGTGGAAAGACAGAGAGAGAGAGATAGGCAGAGAGATGGAAAGGGCGATAGCGGATGTAGCTACGTCGATCGCAACACAGTTTCCCATGGGCCACTGAACGAGAACCTGGAAAGAAAGAAAATAAAGAAAAGGGGAAAGAGAAAGAGATAAAGAATGAAGAAGTAAAGAAAAATGGAAATCAAGAGAAAGAATGGAATATGGGCACACAGAGAGAAGGAGGTAACGCAACCTTTTAGAGGCGACAGAAAAGAACTAAGAAAGAAATAAAGAAAGATAGAAAGAAAGGAAGAAAGAAAGAAAAGAGAAAGAAAGAGGAAAGGAAAGAAAGATAGAAAGAAAGTTGTGTTATCTCTTTTTCACTCTGTGAAGAAGAGATAACACAACTTGCTATGGGTGACAGAACGACAGGGAAACTACCATGAGGGCCCCTGAGGAAGAAGTCGCTTTGCTAAGCGCCCACAGCTCCGCTGGCCATTGTTATCGTCGATAGCAGAGCACGCCTACTTTTCTTTCGATCAGATAACGAAGCTGGAATTGCTAGCTGTCCCAAATAACTTTTTTGAGAGGGTGATCGACCAGCTTATTAGGATAGTCAAGTGTGTACAGCAGCTACTGTTAAGCAATGAGTGAGAAGCGGGATAACGGAAGTCTCCTATCATTGTTCCTTTCGTTCATCATTTCTCACATGAGCTAACGAATTTTCCCAGCCGGCGAGGTGTGGCGTTGCATTCGGTACCACTAACAAGGCGCAAGAGTTTAGGAGCCAGATATGAAAAAATGCACCTACGATTGAAAAGAAAACTAAGTACATGAAATGTCGAACGCGTGCAGTGAACTTGCTTTTGTTTAATGTTGTAATAACACGAAAACCTACCGTTAGTGTTTATTTTTTGCATCATATAAAAGGCCATACCCCCCTGAGTCCAGAAAATGCACTGCTAAGCGTG
This sequence comes from Hyalomma asiaticum, assembly GCA_013339685.2. Classification (NCBI taxonomy): domain Eukaryota; kingdom Metazoa; phylum Arthropoda; class Arachnida; order Ixodida; family Ixodidae; genus Hyalomma; species Hyalomma asiaticum. The sequence continues at coordinate 51,885,543 of CM023488.1, forward strand.
AGCTCGATATAAAAATTATTTACAGCACATCTTCGACACCTGGCTTGAACACGCGCATATTTTGAACGATCAATTTTTGTTCTCGAGATCGGATATATTCACACAAAAAGAAAACAAAAAAAAACACGCGACAGCGACAACACTAAGACAATGCGTATGTGAAAGCATGATAACCATGTTAAAGAGGAGGAGGAGGAAGGAGGAAAGACAGGCAGGTTAAATGAGGTATCACTCCTACGACAATAAAAGAGATAGGCAGTATATGTACAACCGGCTCTCATGGTATGCGCAAGCACTCTCTCTCGCGGACAATGAGAATGACGGCTTACTGACCTTTACGTCATGAACCACCACCAAGTCCCATTTACTGCCCAGGACTGAGGTTCCAACCACCCTAGCCTGACCTTATTGTAGTAAATATTTTCTCACTCCCTCCGCCCTTGCCGCACCTTCTTCCGTCACGCGCGGCGCCTCTGGAAAAAGCGTGGAGTCAACGATGAATGAAATTTTGTCGAGAGGATCCAACGTCATCAAATACTTCGGAAGAGTGCAATGGGCAAAGTATGTCTCGCTCGCCCGCTGTCGGCGTGGTCTCTGAACCCACCATGAGGTCAATCATGGTTTCCGATATGTCCCCCAAATTTCGAAAGCTAGAAGCGTTGCTTCTGCTTCCCCGTTCATCGATGCATAAGGCGACAAAGGCTGTGCTGAAGTTCCTGAAAGAACGGACATGCACAGGCGACTGTAACTGTGCTGTCACATGCCTACAGGAGCGACTGACTGGGACATTGTGCTATATACGCTTTCTCTCTCTACCTTTGTCTCTGTGTATGCGCTCTCTCAAACTTTCGATCTCCCCATCCCCTCCCCCTTGTGCAAACAAGTATATAGGTTTCCCTTCACTGGTTAACGTCCCTACCTTTCCCTATCTGTTAGTCCCTTCCTTCCTGCTTCCCCGCTGGACGATCCACTGCTAGTTAATCCCGAGCTGCTCTTTTGCTTGAAGTTGCTGGAAAGTAAGCACGTGAACGAGTGGAGCTGACGCGTGAAGGTATCGCGTGGTGCCGATTGCACACACGCGGCAACCGGTCAACAGGAAAGTGGAGTTCACTCGCGGCGACACCGGAGAAATAAGCAAGGCATACTCAGCAGGTCGCACACTCGTAGATATACGATAGAGGTGAGGCAAAGGGTCCGAGAAAGCGCTCGTGCACGAGCGCGCCAGTCACACAGCCGTGGACACGACGTCGCTGTGCCTATTGTTCCCGTGCAGAGAGCGCACAAACTCAATCTCGGGCCTGCAAGCAGCACCAGGGAGGGTACGCAGCACGTGAGGCCGAAGCGGCAAGCGTCGTCGATGAGACTTAGCAGCATGTGTGATGAGTAGGGATGAGTGATTCGTGGGAATCTGCGTTATTCAAGCACAACTCCGTCCTTCTAGTACAAGATTTCAGGGACAAGATATCGGTGCTATGGAGACACAGCCTTGCCTTCTGATCACACGCGAGCAAGCACGACGGTAGAGGGCAATTCGACTTCCCTCGGTTGCTTCAGGGGCAAACTCAGCTGCGGCGACTGAATGCCAAGAGGAGACCATGGAGAATCACGCGTAAAAGCCTTTTTTTTTTGTGCCTGACATCATTACACCTTGCTGTATTGGTGTTTGAAGTCGACAAAATTTGTACTTTGGCCTGGCGTCAAGGTAGTGTCGATGTCATAAGACAAGAACGTAAAAATTAACTGATGTCTAAATAAAATAGCAGCACTTCCCGAGCTGTACACTTGCTCAGAGCTGTCTCTGCCCAAAGCAGATCGGTAGGGTGGAGAAGGCTCAGCTTCGACAATAGGTGTCTGAAATCTTTAAAAAGGCTTTTAGCGCTTTTTGAACATAGTCATAAAACGGTGCTGATCAGACGTGGCGGCTTCTGTTAACGTGCGACCCAGTTATTGCAGTGCACGCACCAGGCAATTGGGAATTTTGTTTCAAATACGGCTTCAAAGCGCCCACACTTCTTTCATCAAATGACGTCCCTGGGGTACGCATATGTTGCTTCACCTTTTATTGCTCTTTAAGAGAGATCTGTAAATTTTCTTCACTTGTTGAAATCACGTCTAACAAATAAAGCACAGCCGAATATATTTCCACGACCACGAAATCGGTCATTTCTGCTGCTCTTCTAATACACGTTGCTCTTCTTATCCTCCTCTCCACGCACCTCACCTGGCACGCCCTCCTATTGGTGTGTGCGGCGCCTGCAAAATACCTGTTCTTATTCTCCACTTCGCTCCCTTTCGCGTCAGCGTGCGCTCCGACCTCGTGATCTGCTCCTGCGTGATAACAACGAGATCACGCGATGCACGGCACAGCGTCCTCCTCTAAGTGCCGCTTGAAAAGCAGAGCGTACACGTTTAAAGCGACACCAAAGTGAGAATGTGAAGTGTTTTTGAATGATAGCTTATATATCTAGAACTCGGCTCTCGTTAACTTCGCCCTTTTTTGTTGAATATTAAGAAAAAATCATTCTCGAAGCTTTAGCTTTGAAATTCGTGCCGAAACTTCCGCCTCGTGACGTTAGACGGCCAATTTATTTTTCTGTATTCTCCCCAAGTCCGCTGCGTGAAATTTTATGAAGCTCGATCCCTGAGTTAAATCTCTGCCTCGCTTAGAACACCACGTACGTCTTTCTTACCAATAAATACCTGTTTATGCCTTAGCATGCGCCGCCGAAAATCTGTTACTTCACGCGTAATAGCGCTACGACTTCAAAGCGGTGTCACACTTGTATTTTCCTTTAGCAACTTTTATTGCGATAGCTAATATATGGACACTTGAACGACGCTTCCGCCGTCGCCGTCATGTCCGTCATTATATATATATATATATATATATATATATATATAATCTTACCGAGGATCCCCTCTCAACATTGCTGTTGCTAGTTTGGTGGCTATCTTTCCATTGGGAGACAACTTGATTTTCACTTAAGTGCCCCTTTAAGGACGGCTAACCACTTTTTTAGTTGCTAGTTATACACCTGTATATATATACAGTCACACGCATGTTATACAGCCGAGACTGCTTATGTCAATGACTGCTTCCATTTTTATTTGGGTTCTTTTAACCTTCCAGGCGACAGGCTGTTGTAAAAGCCTGGGATGGACAGCTGTTTCCCATACATGGTTCGTTGTTCCCTTTTTCGCGGTGCACTGCAATTTATGCGTCAGTCCTTCAATGTGTGTTGCTTGCGCGTTCATGCGGTTCACGCTAATGAAATCTCCAGTCATTATCGCTTGAGTGATCGCGATAGTAATGCATACATAAGTCAAATGGTACGCCGGACACCTATTTCTCCCTCTACTTCCCCACTGACTAACAGGAGGGAGATACCTGAGCTCAAACCATGAAGATATGTGCACTCAGAATGTCTTGATCATTAAGCTCACTTGTACCATGTCCGAGAACTATAACTACTTCAATCCGTTCCTGTGCTACGTTGTAACGAGCGTTGCATGAAAAGCTTGAGAGAAGAGTGCTCTAGCTCCGGTACAAATTCCCTTACACATCGGTCGTTTCGACAGATTTTGTCATCGTTGAATTTTCCTGCAGTAGCAGTTCCCATGCTTCCTACAGTGGTGGTGGCATAACCATACATGTACCAAGAAATAATATGTGCGCAGAGGAAGCCCAGCCAGATCGTAGAAGCAGCTGTACCATATCTTTTATTCGCCATAACGTCACAACAATAATTGTATCAGCTCGTCGCAGCAAAGCGAAATTCGGTCGGGCAGGCCGACATTGTGCTTCAATGGAGTATTCCCCAACACCGCGAAATTCGCAGGCATGCCAAAAAGCAGCAAGATCTGTGATTGTTCAATATGAACCCGTAACTGGGCAGTAGGCAACGCTAAGGAAGAATTATTTCATGGAATCCAATGAGCACACACCTCTTAAACACTTCCAAACAATCTTTTGGAAAAATGGAGTGGGAAATATTACTTGCAGATAAATACTAATATTAGGACACCAGATAATCTTGTTTGGGTGCCCTTTGGTAGAAGTGTTTTATCATATGTGCAATCTTCTTTATAGTTACTACCTCACTTCCTTGTTTACCACTGCTTATCTTTGTCTTCCTTTATTGTGCCAATATTTCAAAGGTATGTGAACTTTCACTGGCCCTTCTTTCTTTGTTGTTGCACTATTGAAATGTTATGGCGCTGCTGTATGGGTGGAATAAACCAGTCAGGCAATGCTTGTCTTAGCGGTGCCCCCTACGACAATCTTGTGTATTGTCCTGAATACATCAGTCAACAAAAAAAACAAAAAAACAAAAAAACCAGTTTTCTCAGACGCACACGAGGCATTTTGTTTGGCAAAAAATTTAGACATTAACGCTTTGTTTCTCCAAATGAAAGCACTGTTATAGAGAACGCTAAAAGATGCATCATGTGTGGGAACACAATGGATTTTAAAAACCCACCTTCGATTTCGAGGCGGCAGTTTCGTAATGACGTGCCGAGGCAGTAGGGCGTAGGCATCACTCACGTAGGGATAGGCAATCGTGACGTATTTGCACTAATTATGCAGTCACTGTCCATTTCATGTAGTACACGCTAACGACGCTTATTTACCTTAACATCGACGCCGGTAAACATTAGTGTTTTGTATTTCCATATGATTGCATCTTATAAAACGAGATCAGAAATTCCGAGGATCAAGGTCCTGTTCAGGAATAATTAGTGCCGATTAAAAATTGGTGTACTTTGTGGCAGATTCTAATAAGTCACAGCAAAACACTCGAAGTGGCACACGTAAAAGAAATCGCCTCATTTTAACTTGTAATACGAGTGATAACTTCTTGTGTGCAGTATCCAGTTATAGTTATAAATACTGAGGGGTTCTGTTAAATCTAATTTTCGATGGGATAACCACGTCAACTATAATTTTAAAAAAGCCATTAGACAACTAGGATAGTTCAGGCGAAAAATTTCCAAAGCTTCGTAGGATGTAAAGCTTTTATTTTATGAAACTTATATAGTCAGCACTCGAATAAGCCGCGGGAGCGTGGGATCCACTCACACAAACGAATATAATGAAACTAGAAAATCTTCAGCAAAAGGCGTTTAGGTTCTTTTAACAGATATAGCAGAAAATCATCAGCAACCGCCTTTTTAAATTCTCTCTATCGAAAGTGCCTGTAAAGTAGACGCTATCGCGAAAGACTGAAAATATTCTACGTGATACATCATGACAAGCTTGGCATCAATAAAAGCAGGTCCTTCAAACCCTGCGCGCAGCGAGTGAACACTTTTTATCCAAAAAAGGAGACCGACAATCGGCGTAATGCTTTTATGAATTCTTTGTTGTACCGTACCACCCGTGACTGGAACTGCTTACCAAAGCAGTAGTCCACGCACTCTTTCACTGCTGCATTTTTAACGTGAAAAGATGGTCCATTGTCACCACTCACAACACGTCATCCCAGTCTAGGTTTTAATTTTATGATTTTTCATGTTATTGTGCTTTAATGAATATTTGATACTATACGTAGCGTAGATGGGTGTTAAGTTTCCCGCGGGTTTACTGCCCTTTTGGAGGTTCCTTATCATCTTTATCTTCTTTTTTATTTTTTTCCCGACTGGCAAATAAAGCGGTCTATGCGTGGAGGCTAGATGCTTTGCGAAGTACCTAATATTCTGCAGGCTGCTGTACTGCATTACCTACAATAATGCTGTATTCTGAGTCAATTTGTTCCTTCACTTTCGTTAGCTCTTCTGCACACCCTACTGTTTTTATGTATCCTGCTTTCCCCTTTTCGTATCTTTTTTTTACTCAAGTGCGATGTAAATTTACTTCCAGTCTCTATTTCGAGCCCTGCTTAAGGCCTGAAATAGACTGGCAGTAAACAATAATAATAACTTTATAGTCATCCAGTCAATCCGGCAGCGATATCAGCGTTTTTGAGGTGACTGTGTTCACACGTCATTGCATTGTCAATGGCGATGGGGCTAAGCCTACATGTCCCTTGACGACGAAAACTTTCAAGACAAATTTATATACTTTATATATGTTTCGTAGCCCCAGTGTTCAGGCAACATTAACAATGTACATCAATAAAACTAAAATATTTCCAGGATTTCGCAGAGGACGCGGAACAGTGGCAGTGTACGCTGCATTTTCCTGCCTGCTCTACCGTTCTTCTCTTGCACTCTTATTCTATTCCTGCTTCTCTGCGTAGGAACATACCGCTACTCTTCATACCACTACTCCTCGAATGTGGTGGTATGGAGATATCCTTTCCACCACATAATTGCGCCCCACTTTAATCAATCACTGTAGCTCATTCTAAACTGGCTGCTCGTGATAGATGTCTGAAGTTTGCATGTTCTTGAGTAATTTCCCTAACGTCTGAGCAGTAAACGCGCACGAAAACGTGCGTGAAGCAGTAATTCTATTGCTGAAGCATAATCTGTATTGTTTGCAAACATCTTTTGAGGCGGCTCAATTATATTCTTAATTGCTTATCCTGGTATTGTCGAACAGGCAACGCCGCTCACAAAGGAGCCTGCAGCGAGCTCAACATAATGTTGATCTCGGACGACGGTAACGACACTCTTACGTACTTGACCATTGCCCACGAAATGTCACATGCGTAAGTACCGGTCATTGCAAGATTCGGGTTCCATTCGAGCGATAATGCTTGCTTTTTACTTTCTCTTAAATGACCTTACGAAAACTAACGGCGTGGCAACGCAACGCACCCATTGCGAAAGCCGGTACGAGGCGCACTCAGGGACATCTGGACAGAGTCCCGCGTTCTTGCTCCATTTACAAGGAGTTAAGATTATTATGAGTTCCTTCTGGGAAGCTGACACGCAGGTAGCCGTCCTTGCCTGCAAATAGTGTTTAACTAAGCTTCGCAATTCGCAAGGGATGCATTTGCGGCTTCTAAGTGTAACAGAAGGACGAAGTCAAAAGCATGAGAGTTACAAGTGTAACCAAGTCACGCGCTATGGTTTCAATTATATGACTTCTACAATATAGTTGCTACACTTATCTCGCGGGACGCCTTCGGTGTTGTTAAAATTGAAAGAAGACATTATGCAGCAGGACGGACGTAACATTTTTTGAGGATCTGCCACACCTAATTCCAATTAAAATACTGCAGATTATACCAGCAGATTGAAATTAGGATCATTACGGCTCGTACGGCTGTCGCACTACTACCGAAAAGACGGCGACGAATGTCCACTTCGTCACCTACGAATTTCGCGCTGCGCTTTCTCTTCTTCAGCAGTGGCGTCTTTCTTCCGTCCCTTCATCCTACAAGACAATGTGCTGGGCACGAATAAGTGGGGCATTCTGTAGCCGCGCCAGTGACACGGAGATTTTACTACGGGGATCAGTGCGGTGGCGTCGCTTTCGCAGCAGTGGAAATACTCGGCGCGGTAGGCATTGGCGAAGCTAGGCAGAGTTGTGGCGCCGCAGTTTTGCTATAGCGTCTGATGAAAGGCTTCTCCCTTTATGTAGTGGTGAATTGAGGGCCCGAGCGGACGAGAACAAATGCGCGAATATGCCGCACATTTGGCATTTCACAGAAGTATAGAAGTGCCTTCGCACTTATTTTATGATTTCATAATGATGATGATGATACTTCCGAACGATGCGGCGCCTTTTGTGGGCTTGACAGCTTCGCTGTCATAACTGAATATGCATACATTACTGGGAGCTCTTCCTATCATAACAAGCAACTCTGCAGATTGAACAGTGTGCGTTCGACAGATGATGGTGCTGTTGCGACTCATGCGTCAAGTATACGACTTAAACATCCCCGGAGGCGCTCACCAAGCTTCTTCAGGTTAAAACTACAATACTGGAAAAGCATGACTAACCGCTCAATTGCAATATGTCAGGGAAGGAACAACGCACCAGCAAATGACAGCTCTGCATCGTTTGGTTGCAGCTATAAATAGCTCTTTACCGTATGTCAGCATCAGACGTGGGGTCTATAAAATTACGCAAAACTCAAGCAAAAATTTAACTTCCGTTTTTCACCTTTTCCTCTTGCTCCCCGAGATGGTTTCAATGTATTTCAGCATGTTTTTGAATGGCGTCAAAAGGCCCTCAAGACCGAAATAAGCAACTGTTGTGACTTAGCACTCGTCAAAGGGATATTGTTTATTAATAATTTGTCAGCGTTTCATGTTCCGAGACCACGATATCATCGCGAAAGAGACCTTGTGGAGGCCTCCGCAAAAGTTCTTTAACGCGCACTGACATTATACAGCACACCGGTCTCTAGAATATCGCCCCCACCGAAATGTGGCCGCGTCCGGTATTCGATTCCGCGACCTTGGGATCGCCGGCCGAGTGCCGTAGCCACTAGACTACTGTGACGCACAGCTTCTTCAGTACTGAAACTTTCATTTACCTCACGACATTCAACAGTAGCTCAAAAGAGCAAACCAATAGTGGACGTTTCCCCTTTCCCGTTTCTTAATCGGGGCTTTTTATTTTATATTTTTCATATTTCGGGCATAAGCCAATAAATCTTTGCAGTGTCTCACAATATTTGTGCGTAACAATATTTACCGAGCAACGGGGCGCCAAGCGAAATGTATACATAGATTCAGGATTGCATGTCGAATCTCTGATAAAGTAAAAAAAAAATACTACCTCTAAATGTAACATAAACATATTTACCCACGGAAAATAAGACAACGCGAATATTTATAAACTAACCTTGGTAGTGTATCTGATGAGCTATTGTATTTTTTCCATGCTCATACCACGGCGTCTCTCATAAAAGACAGTTGTTTCTAAGATGCCCAAAACGTGCTCTTAAAGCCTAAAGTGGTTGTTCCTTTCCTTTTCAAAATTTTAGTGGTGTTTATTTAAAGCGTAAACTGTTTTTGCGTCGTTACAATGTACGAAATCGGCGGCGATTCTGTTCGCCGCCACCTCTGTGCGTAACGACTATCAACTGCAGTGTGAAAAACTCTCAGGCCTGCGCCGAGATCGCAACAGAGTGGCAGCGTAGACAAGCTTTTGCTGAGTGCTCTGTCAATCATTTCTTTCACTCCTACGTTATTCCCGATAATTCTTCCGACATTTAGAGGATGCCACGCTACGTTATAAACGCGTAGCATCTAGCTACGTAAGGGATTCTTGTACACGTCACCTTATGGTAATCACGTATTCATTTGCGTGATGTGAGTATCGATCATCCTGGGACTCACAAAAATCGGTGGCGTTACTTCACCCATACAGGCCCGGCAACTACGAGGCCGTTTAGTAGCAGATCACTACGCCCTCAATCGACATGGTCTCATCACTTTTATTTTGCTAATTTTTTTTTCAGAATCGGAGCATTTCACGATGGAGATGGTACGGCGCATACGTGTGACCCGGCTGGGTATTTAATGGCCGCTAATAGTTTGACAGCTACGAAGATGTCCTACTCTAAATGTAGCATCGACGACATTCAGGCGTTTCTGAAGTACGTTTTGCTATTGGCCTTTTGTGTGACGAGTGCTGTCAAAATCATTTGACGTTGCTGGTTTCACAATTATTCCAGCGACAACTCAAATCAATTACGAACTGATCTTATGGAGTCCTCCCGAAGAGGGGTGTATAAGTGTTATGGCTGAGGCATTTAGCGTATTGCGGGAAAAATAATGACACGCTGACTTGTCTTCTCTTCTGTCACGCACAAAGCCTTTTTCAGTTCCTCGTGAACCGGTTTATCGTTCGGCGCAGAACGCGCTGAGATAGCACACTGCTCGCTCCACAAACTTTGCTCTCCCGTCGCGTATGTTTGAGTATTCTCCAGATTTCATTCGAGCATCAGTGATAAGAATAGAACCCCCGTGCGGTTAATGTATAGCGGAAATTCATTAGGCTCTTCTAATTTATCTGTACAAATTCATAATCACTTAGGTTTCTTCATCATTATCTGCGTGCTCCGTCCCCCAAGTGCCGGGAGAAATTAAAGGAAAGGCGGGCGTACCAGCAAAATCCAGAGGAATAACGGGCTTAAAGAAAATTAGTAAAATAAATGACGAGAGGAAATATCCCAAAGAATATTAAAAAAACTGTTTGTCTAAAAAAAGGATAGGGAGGATAACCATAAAACGTAGTGTCTGTATGAGGGTACAAATTGAAGCTTGTGCTATTTGTCGGATTTCAGGCTTTAGCGGGAATGTTCCCGAGCGTTTAAGGTGATTCGTAGCTACATTCAAATCTGCTTTCTTGGGAGTTTTTTGAGGCTTACTGTCCAAGTTTCCGAATAGTAGACCTTGTGATTCCAGGAAGTGCTGATCACGTCTGCGATGATGAGTGCTAGGAGGGAGCTCTTGATCGGCCGATCTCGTTGGCGGGGGTGCGATAGTGAGGTAGAACGCGTTATTACCACCGCTTTACATTAAGCCTTGACGCTACCGAGGCTACGGAGAGTGGCTCACCCCAAGGCACTGATCGAACTCTAGCTGACAACCCACAACAGAGAATGATGAAGAAATCTAGGTGATGATGATTATGGACAGAAGGAATTCAAGAGCCCAATGAATGCCAACAGTATAAAAACCGACGCGCTTCTCCGCTGAGCAGATTTTCGTCGACCAACGATTACGAGAGCCACTGCTGTAAAGGAAGAGCTGCGTTTCTTGCTTGTCATTTTTTCGCCCAATAAATGAGTTTGACGTTTAGCGGCTCGCATTTGCGTCCTTCATCTTCATGACTTTGTGGCAAAAAAAAAAAATTGGCCGATCCTACGTCCAGTGGGAATCAAGGAAATGCGAAGCACGCATCAGGAACGTAAAATGGATTTGCATTCTTGACTCGTTATACGGAGTTTGGTATATACGAAGTTAACGAAACGGCCGCAAGAGCACCATTACTGTGGATTGTAAACCATGCCGCTCATACGCGCATGTCATGATTCTCACGTTATGACCGGTCATTTACGTTCGTCATGAAGTCGTGTTGTGCCATATCACTTTTGGTATACATCCCATTAACGAAACGAGTGCCATGTAGATCATGCCGCTCATGACATGCTTGTCACGATTTTCATGTTATGACCTGTCATATATGTTCGTCACGCAGTCATGTTGTGGCCTACCAATTTTCGTATACATCCCATTAACGAAACGCCCAGGATAGCAACAAGGCCGTCGCATGTAAATCATGTCACTCATGACATGCATGTCATGATTTTCATATTATGATCTGTCACTTATGTTCGTCATGCAGTCATGTTGTGTCATACCGATTTTCGCGTACATCCCATTAGCGAAACGCCCAGGATAGCACCAAGGCCGTCGCATGTAAATCATGTCACTCACGACATGCATATCATGATTTTTATGTTGTGACCTGCCATTTATGTTCGGCAGGTAGTCATCTTGTGCCATACCAATTTTCGCATACATCCCATTAGCGAAACGGCCAGGAGAGCACCAAGACCGTGGCATGTAAATCATGCCGCTCATGACATGCATATCATGATTTTCATGTTATGACCTGTCATTTATGTTCCTCATGTAGTCATGATTTGGCATACCAATTTTCGTAAACATCCCATTAGCGAAACGGACAGGAGAGCACAAAATCGTAGGCGGCTAGATAGATAGATAGATAGATAGATAGATAGATAGATAGATAGATAGATAGATAGATAGATAGATAGATAGATAGATAGATACGCTCAAACTCGCCGAAGTTCGCTAAAAATGCTTCGCATTTAACAATCAAACAGGGCGAAATGAGTTGGTATACCAGGGACAAAACATGTGTAAGGTGTAGCCGAAACATCAAACTAAAGCAGATCTGTTAGATGTTAAAGGGACCCTGAAACGGTTTTGACGATTTTGTGCAAACATGGTGATCCGGTAGAGCGGGTCACTAGGACCATTACAGGACAGATTTTAGCGCTGTGCGTAAAGTGTGTAATTTACAATAAGGTTTTGAACACGCGTATCGCAAAAGGTCGCAGCGGCTCGCCAAAAAGCGTTTTCAAACGCCCCCGTCATCGAGCGATCGAATGAGAGGTCGCTGATTGGCCCCGACCCAAGTGACGTGCACCTAATTTTCAAAACTTAGCTGCGAACAACGTGCTTCTACAACGTACTCCTTCGTTTCAGCCAACGGTATCATCGCGGCATCTGGCGGCGTCACACGAGTCGCCGGCGCTCTATTACAGAGGCTAGCACTGCCGAGGCGGGCGACCTCAGTGAGGATATCGGGGCGCTATGTCACTACGGGAGGCTCGGCAGAGCGGCTGACGCGGGAGGCGCTGTCGTCGCGAGCGCGCTCCGCAGCAGATCGAGTTGAGGAGGAACAGCAGTGGTAAGGAGGAAGGCGACAGAAATAAGCCCTTAGCTGCCTTAGCGCATTGTGCTTCGCTTTATTTATGGTGTGAATGATTTCGCAATCGTGTTGCCTAATCAGTGACGCAACGTGCGTGCCACGTTTGATGGTGGACAAGCCTTGCGTAGGGAAGACGAAACTATAAACCTTCAAATTTTCCTGGCAAGGTGTGCTTTTCTGCTTCATTAGTATTTCATCCCTACCAGCCACGTATTAGTGGAACTCTTGATTCTATTGACTGGTGTAGGACATCCGATAGCACCGTGTGCCTCGACGCGGACGTGACGATTCCCCTTAAGTGCTTGACTGGAGCCTCTGCGGGTGACGTGTTTCGAGCACGCACCTAACCATATCATGGGCAGTACGCTAGGTATAGATGGGCACTGGATATTTCCGCCTAATTTCCTGTTTATCGCTAGCATTCTACCCATAACCTGATTAATAGTACAGTGCCCAGCTTCTGGGCGGTATAATAATTAATTCAACCTAACTGGCATGGCAGTGAGTTCAGCTAGATAAGTTTCAAACTCCGATACATAGTTTGGTGTCCCTCGTACTTTTTATGATTTCGGAGACATTGATGCTGTGTGCACTGTGCCTTGGCGAACTTAAGTCACTTTAAATATATCTATCTATCTATCTATCTATCTATCTATCCAGCCAGCCACATACACTTCGGCGCTCTCGTTGTCGTCTCGTTGGCTTAGTACATACCGAGATTGTTGTTGTTTTGTGGGGTTTAACGTCCCAAAACCAGCTCTGATTATGAGAGACGCCGCAGTGGAGGGCTCCGGAAATTTCGACCACCTGGGGTTCTTTAACGTGCACTGACATCGCACAGCACACGGGCCTCAACATTTCGCCTCCATCGAAATGCAGCCGCCGCGGCCGGGATTCGATCCCGCGACCCTCGGATCAGCAGCCGAGTACCTTAGCCACTAGACCACCGTGGCAGGGCGTGATGGCAGGATATAAGTGTATCACGAACGTGCATGATTGATCTATACACCACTCAAATGACACGAAGGTCACGTAAGTCACGATTGTTGATAATGCGATCACTTGTGGCTAATACCCGCAAAGCTCGGCACTGGTTATGCGCCCCAAGCTATGCACTATTAACATTGAAACTAACGTTCATCCAAGACCAAACAGAACAGGTTTTGATAGATACAATTGGCGTGGGCTAAGCATGAGAAAAACAAACATACCATTTGTTGTAGAATGCGATTTAAACGTAAGCATAGCAAACGAACAGACACTGACAAGACTACGCGTTATGGAGTGTCACGAATGTGAGAGGATCTCGGGAGCGCTTCCTCCGATGGATTGAGAGAGAGTGAGAGGCGTAAGGCGTTATCAAAACCAAAAACATTACTTTATGCAAATGAACACCAAGACATGAAAAAGATGAAAAACACCAATTAGCGCACAAAGAGAAAACTAAGAAGTTAAGTACACAAACTAAATAGCCAAACTACATCCTCCGCGTTGAGCGCAGTTCCAACGGGGGTCAATCAACCCTGGGCCTGAAACTGAAGTTCGACGCTCTTACGTTGATTTTGGTGCGGTGCGATTCAGAATCGGTGTTCTCTCGGCGTGTCGCGTACTCGTAGCCGTCGTCGACAGATGCTAGTGGTGGCCGCCGCTCATGTCAAGTCCGTCCATGTCCGCCGCCTTGCTGCTTAGGTGACGTGGCAAATAACCGCTTACGCCTAGCCTAGGCCTCCTCATAAGTGATGCCCGGTCTCCAATATGACCTCTGCTGTGATTCTTCTGCTGGTCGTGCCGTTCTGCCGGCGAAGGTGGAGCGCTTCCGGTACACCGGGAACTGCTACAGTCCGGCCGGTGACTCTCCGAAGTCCGTGCTCGATCGTAAGCCAGATCGACGGCACCCCGGAGCCCGACGCCCTCGTCTCCTCGTCACCAGTCCGTAGCTGGCAGGACACCCTTCGTCGACCGGTGCCACGCAGAGAATGCCAGCTCAGCCTCCTCCATCCCCGATCGCTGCTCGGGTCGCGTGCCGCGAGCCCGCTGTCTACCAATTATGCACATCGACGTGTCTCCGGCGCGTGCTTTCCCGCGCCATTTCGCCGCTCTCCGTTTCACCTAGTGGCCTGTGTTTTCGGGCCCCTTTTACTCATGACAGGGAGGAAGAAATCGAACCCGAAGCTCTAGGGTGCCAAGCAAGCACCTTATCATTTTCCATGACCGCTCAAGCTTTACATACTGTAAATATATTTATCACATCGGCAGGTGTGATAGCGGTGCGTGGGCTCAGTTCGCACACAGGTGTTGACCGTACTCGTAACGCTTCCCTGAATGCCAAATACTTCGGCATAGGCATATTCCGCGCTGATTGCTTCGTATGATATCGATTCCCACAATGCATAGAATTCGCCTAATTTTTTCATGCACTACTCATACTCAAGCCAGTCAAAAGTAACGCAACAGCAAAAACATGCTCTCGCAATTGTGACATGTAAACTTAACGGTAGACGGAAGATGATGTGATATCTTGACAGATTCTAGCGTCGAAGGAGTAATATGAACATGACTTCGAGGGAATGTTATTTCAGGAAATATAGGATCAGATTTAGTTACGTAGTTCTATTCGGTTTCCACAGGACTGAAAGCGCAGCGTGCTTGTTCAAAGAGACAAAGACGCAGATGCCTGGCTTACCTCTTCCTACATCAACGAATGATGCATCGTTTGACAAACACAGACATGAAATGTGCAAGAAACATCTAACGGTGTCTGACAAACTCCTGGGCACAGAGGTGCGGTAATACTTTTACTTTTCCGACATGGAGAGAATTGTGCATGTGCTTTTCCACAAAAACTCACGAGACCATTCTGAGGCTCACAATAATATTATCACAAAATCAGGGAGCGGGTTCATGTCATAGCATATGCATAATATCAACTACGTTATTGGTAATCAAAGAGGCGCTCACACGAAAATTTTCGTCGGATGCTTTTTTGCTGCAATACGTAGCTGAGGATCTGTTAACTATAACACGGCGCATCGATTGCTCCAGCGCGCGTCAGATAATTATTTACTGCCTGTTCATTACCCACTAGTTTCAGTTTTGGTTTGGGAGAACTCAAAAAACGACAAGGCGCCCGGTGCAACTGGCGCCATCTAGCGCTCGCAATGGAGTAAACGATTTCGACCACGTGAACACACATAACTGTGACGCACTTCCGCACGACACCCGACGCGTGCTCGTTTTCTTTCGCCTGTCACACGTCCTGCGCGTTGTTGTCGCTGCTGCTGTCATCGTTGTTGGGTGGCAACTATTTTTTCTTGAGGTCTGGCGTCGCCGGCAGTCTACTAACGCAGCCGCAGCGAATAAGCAATGGCGGCTATGGCGTCATCATTGCTAGCTGCACTGTTGGAACTAGGCTGTCGTGGTGACGTCGTGGAGGTTGGGGGGTCCCCTTCAGGTCACCTTTGCTATTGTCGATGTCGCGATGTACGGCGTCTAGCGCTCGGTTGAGCATGCGAACTTCAATGTTCGTTTCAATTACCTTCCGAGCTGTGTTCGCCGTTGAGATTTGGTAGATGACATATGCATGTCCACGGAAATCGATCCCGCAAGCTATCTTACCAGCGAAATTTTGGTGTCAGTGCCCCTTTAATGAACGTTTGTTGACATATTTTATTAAACTACAATGAACTTTGCACAACCTCTTTAAGCTGCCGCACTTCTAGCTTCACACTTTTAAGATCAATGCGTTAACGCAATAACAAAATTGAAACTGCGTTGCATGGGTGACTCAGACTCGCATACTTGCCTAGTGATCTCATAATAGGGAGGTACGAGGTTATGTTAACGCATCGAATTCAAAATTTTCGCGTGTCCCTGCAGACTGCATGCACATTGCGTGCCAATTTTGGTGTTTTAGTTTATGCGATGGCACGATGCAGGGTTTAGAGATTCCTTTCTCTCTCGCTTTCTCTCTCTCTCTCTCTCTCTCGTTATATATATATATATATATATATAATCTCAAAAAAAGTTTTTCCTGGCTATCGGGATAAATATACTATCAGAAAGACACAGTGACAAACACAGGATTTATTCTGACGTTTCGGCTGGAGGCCAGCCTTTTTCAAAGATGAAACTTTCTCATGGGCGCATGGTCTTTAAGTACACTTCACGAACATGCATAATGGGGGTGGAAAGGGGGGAGCTCACAAAACATAAAATAAAATAAAATAAAGGAGGGGGGGGGGGGGTTGGGATACAGATGGGTGTCCAGGAAGCAAAGGCCAGTCCAAGATGACGTCTGCGTCCGCACGGCGCCCCCATAATAAAGAACGGGTGATGAGTCCTGGACTGCGACTCCCGCAGTGCAGCGCGGAACCGCTGAAGCCAAATGTCGTTGTTGTGTGGGGAGTACAAAGAGGAGGGGCGGGGGAACGGGGGAAAGACAGGATGCCCTGTGCGCGGTCGGTACCAGTACAGTTCAAAGGATCGCCCCCGCGCCGCCGTGTTTCACGGAAAATGGAGGATAGAAAAAAGAAAGAAAAAAGAAACGTAGCGCATCCGCGAAAAACCTTGAATGGTTTGGTTCGTTAAAGGCATGTACACACAGACACACACACGCACAAAAAGAGAGAAAAATAAAAAAAGAATAAAAGAAGAGAAAACATCACACAGAAAGAAGAGTCGTTTAGTTTGACGAGTCATACTCCGTGGAACCCGTTCTCTAGCGAAAGTGCGCGATGTTCAGCCACGGGGACACAATACATATCTGCACCTTGCGCGCGCGGCGCGATCTGAGTGAAATATACCAGATAAAAATGAGAGAGAGACAACAAGAAACATGATGGGGAATTAAATATCCTAAGATAATACATGAAAATAAATGAAATCGGAGCAAACAAGAAATTAACAATAGGAATAAAATAAAATAAAACAGGTGGACATCGACAATCAGTTCCGCATCTCAACAGGAGACACTGCCCGAGTGAGCGCCGAGGGCACACAAGACATATTTGCACCTTGTGCGCGTGCAGTGTGAAATGAACAAGACATATCAGACAACAATAAGAGAAAGACAGCAATATACATGATGGGGAACGAAATATCGTGAGGTAACAAACGAAAATGAATGCAATGAGAAAGAATCGGGACACATACAAAAAAATAACAATGCGTACAGAATGAAATAGACCATCATTTCTGCATCTCAACAGGAGCGCCATGAATGTGCACCAGAAAAAAAAGAGAGAGATAGAAAGCTAAAAAGAGAAGAAATATGACTTCCGGGAGTTCATAGTGCACATAGATTTGCATGTGGAGCCCTAAAGAAACAACAACAACAGTAATGATAAGAAGGAATATAAAATATTAAAGGCACTTAGTCGCTTGCGTCGTTAATTAGTTTAGTTGCCTGACAGGGCAAGCAAGATAGTCGGCCTGTACTTTCGTTGATGCCACCACACACAGTATTGAACTTGTGAATAAGGTAAGATTCGCGAACCTCCCGGTCATAATGCGTATTGAAATCAGATTGGAGCACCACAGCTGTGAATGTATGGAAGGGATGACTAAGATCACTTACGTGCTTGGATAGAGGAAGGTGGGGCAGCGTCTTTATGTGTGCCCTGTGGTTGTTTATTCTTATCCTGAATGGAGTCTCAGTTTGGCCAATGTATTGGGCGTTGCACACGGTGCATTCAAGAAGGTAGACAATATTTCAGCTGTCGCAGTCAAAATTTCCTCTTATTTGGTAAAAGAATGGCGACGCAGTGCTGTTTACTGTGGAGGTTCTATTCATCATCGGGCATAGCTTGCACCTAGGTTTGTTGCAGGGGCCGCTGCCTGTGAATTTAGGAGTGTTCACCTTAGAGGACGTTACAATGTCTCTGATATTTCGCGCCCGTCTGTAGACAACACGTGGAGGTTCAGGGAAGACGCATTTCAACTTTTCGATTTCGAGAAGGATGTTGTGGTGCTTTTTAAGGATACTGTTTATGTTAGGGGGTGAGGCTGAATACGTTAGAATGAGATTTGGAGTGGTGTTTACGGAATCAGATTTTGGTTTGCTTATTAACTAACGGCGGTCCTGCTTGCTAGATTTCTTGATGGCATCATTGATGACAGACGGCGGGTATTGTTGACGAGTGAGGTCCTTGCTTAGTTGTTCACAGTTGGAGGCAGAATCCGCCGCGTCAGAACATATCCGCTTGAACCGAAGGGACTGACTGTATGGTATGCCGAGCTTACAGTGCTTAACGTGGCTGCTTTTAAAATGGAGGTATTGGCGTCGGTCAGTTGGTTTTCTGTAGACTGATGTAACAAGCCTATTGTCCGATATTCTTACGGAAACGTCGAGGAAGTTTATGGTCAATGCCGAATACGTGTGCGAGAAGGAAATGTTTTTGTGCGTGTTGTAGAAGGCGGTGATGAAATCTTTGAGTTTTTCTTCGCCGTGGCACCAAACGAGAAAAATATCGTCGATGAACCTTCGATAGAAAAAGGGGCGGAACGGGGCGCTACTTAAAAATTTAGATTCTAATGTACCCATACATCTACCTCGCTCCACAAACCGCCGCTTGGCTATAAGTAACCGCCCATTCGTCGAAAGATGCAACAGGGAAGCCTGTTTCTTCAACTGTGTTCTTCGACGACATTGCCGCGAAACGAAAGTACTTTTATTCATAAACCATGGCTTCGAGTGGCTCCCGTCCTGTCGCGTTTTGGCCGCTGACGGCCTCCACCCAAACTTCGATAGTGTGGCGCTCATTGCAAGTCACCTCCACCAGACGCTGAGCTGGTCATACACACGTAAAGACACCACGTGGAGGGACTACTCGACGGGGCACACATCAGACCGCTCAGCACAGACGTCACCGGCAGCAACACCGACCATCCCACCAGTGACAGGGGCTCCGGGGCCAGAATCAGGAGCAATTCCAAAGAAACCACGCTACAACTTGAGAAGGACCTTTTCAGCCGTCGTGCAGAACCCCACTAAGTGACGAAATCCCAACAGGTGACCTTTCTGTTGACAACGTGCCTGCAGTGTCGCGGAATTTTTTGAAGGCTAGAAAAATAGTTGATAAGCGAATCAGATACCAATGCCATGTTAATGCACTATAGTTGTATGTTAAATGTGTGATGTTGTACCGAAAGGGTTACGCATTTGCGTCAAACCAGCGACCTCTGACATACAGCCAGAGCTGAAGGCTAAGTGGGCACAGTGCATTAGTGAAGCGTCTATGCGGCTTTTGAACACAGTTATTGAGCACGACAGCTCCCAACTTGAACACCTGAGTGGCGAAGAACGGAAATTTGTTTCCCATGGATACTTGACGGCCTCTGAAATGAGACTTTTAGAAGAGTTTGTAGAAAAGAAACGGCGCGAAATAATATTAACAAAACAAAAAAAGCTACTTAGGGACGGAATAACACATCCTCTAGATGAAATTGAATCCCCTAAATTTCAATCTCATCGGAACCACAAACATATCCCTGACCAAACAGCGCCAGAGCTCCAAGCTTACACTATAGTAAATATTTCCGACATCGCATTGACAGACGATGAACGTCAGGTGCTGTCAAAAGGCTTGAGTTTTTGTCCGGCAACCGGCAGATTAGACGAGTTTCAACTTTTCAAAGATCTGGAAAACTTTTCTTGCACGTTAAGGTTAATAGTATACTACCATGGAAAAACACAGGACGCAAGCAAGGACACCTGGCCAGCATCACAACGACATTGGACTCCTCCTTCACAACGAGACAAATTCTTGGATATTTACATTAAGGCTGCACAACGCGACATTCTCGCTGCATACAGAAATCGAATTCCGCCCCAACGAAACCTTTCGCATAATGAGGCAATAGCGCTACGGGGTTTAAGCCAACGCTCGGACATAATAATCAAGCCAGCAGACAAAGGCGGCGCCATTGTTATATTGAACGAACGTGACTACACCACAGAGGCTGAAAGGCAACTAAGCGAAACTTCATTCTATAAGCGAGCAGATAATGATCAGAAAACATGCTTCGAAAACAAAGTACGACAGATATTGATCACTCTCGTCAAAGACAACAAGATTACCGATAAAATTGCAGCGTCACTCCAAGCTTTAAGTCCACGGCCGGGAAGATTTTACATGCTACCCAAAATACACAAACCAGGCAACCCAGGAAGACCCATAATTTCCGGTATTCCTTTTTTTATCGAAGGTTCATCGTGGATATTTTTCTCATTTGGTGCCACGGCGAAGAAAAACTCAAAGATTTCATCACCGCCTTCTACAACACGCACAAAAACATTTCCTTCTCGCACACGTATTCGGCATTGACCATAAACTTCCTCGACGTTTCCGTAAGAATATCGGACAATAGGCTTGTTACATCAGTCTACAGAAAACCAACTGACCGACGCCAATACCTCCATTTTAAAAGCAGCCACGTTAAGCACTGTAAGCTCGGCATACCATACAGTCAGTCCCTTCGGTTCAAGCGGATATGTTCTGACGCGGCGGATTCTGCCTCCAACTGTGAACAACTAAGCAAGGACCTCACTCGTCAACAATACCCGCCGTCTGTCATCAATGATGCCATCAAGAAATCTAGCAAGCAGGACCGCCGTTAGTTAATAAGCAAACCAAAATCTTATTCCGTAAACACCACTCCAAATCTCATTTTAACGTATTCAGCCTCACCCCCTAACATAAACAGTATCCTTAAAAAGCACCACAACATCCTTCTCGAAATCGACAAGTTGAAAAGCGTCTTCCCTGAACCTCCACGTGTTGTCTACAGACGGGCGCGAAATATCAGACACATTGTAACGTCATCTAAGGTGAAAACTCCTAAATTCACAGGCAGCTGCCCCTGCAACAAACCTAGGTGCAAGCTATGCCCGATGATGAATAGAACCTCCACAGTAAACAGCACTGCGTCGCCATTCTTTTACCAAATAAGAGGAAATTTTGACTGCGACAGCTGAAATATTGTCTACCTTCTTGAATGCACCGTGTGCAACGCCCAATACATTGGCCAAACTGAGACTCCATTCAGGATAAGAATAAACAACCACAGGGCACACATAAAGACGCTGCCCCACCTTCCTCTATCCAAGCACGTAAGGGATCTTAGTCATCCCTTCCATACATTCACAGCTGTGGTGCTCCAATCTGATTTCAATACGCATTATGACCGGGAGGTTCGCGAATCTTACCTTATTCACAAATTCAATACTGTGTGTGGTGGCATCAACGAAAGTACAGGCCGACTATCTTGCTTGCCCTGTCAGGCAACTAAACTAATTAACGACGCAAGCGACTAAGTGCCTTTAATATTTTATATTCCTCCTTATCATTACTGTTGTTGTTGTTGTTTCTTTACGGCTCCACATGCAAATCTATGTGCACTATGAACTCCCGGAAGTCATATTTCTTCTCTTTTTAGCTTTCTATCTCTCTCTTTTTTTTCTGGTGCAAATTCATGGCGCTCGTGTTGAGATGCAGAAATGATGATCTATTTCATTCTGTACGCATTGTTAATTTTTTTGTATGTGTCCCGATTCTTTCTCATTGCATTCATTTTCGTTTGTTACCTCACGATGTTTGGTTCCCCATCACGTTTATTGCTGTCTTTCTCTTATTGTCTGATATGTCTTGCTCATTTCACACTACACGCGCACAAGGTGCAAATATGTCTTGTGTGCCCTTGGCGCTCACTCGGGCAGTGTCTCCTGTTGGGATGCGGAACTGATTGTCGATGTCCACCTGTTTTATTTTATTTTATTCCTATTGTTAATTTCTTGTTTGCTCCGATTTCATTTATTTTCATGTATTATCTTAGGATATTTAATTCCCCATCATGTTTCTTGTTGTCTCTCTCTCATTTTTATCTGGTATCGCGCCGCGCGCGCAAGGTGCAGATATGTATTGTGTCCCAGTGGCTGAACATCGCACACTTTCGCTAGAGAACGGGTTCCACGGAGTATGACTCGTCAAACTAAACAACTCTTCTTTCTGTGTGATGTTTTCTCTTCTTTTATTCTTTTCTTTATTTTTCTCTCTTTTTGTGTGTGTGTGTGTCTGTGTGTACATGCCTTTAACGAACCAAACCATTCAAGGTTGTTCGCGGATGCGCTACGTTTCTTTTCTCTTTCTTTTTTCTATCATCCATTTTCCGTGAAACACGGCGGCGCGGGGGCGATCCTTTGAACCAGGGTGTCGGAACGAAATGTTTTTCGTTCCGTTTTTCGTTTCCTTCCGCAGAAAAAAGTTCCGTTCCGTTTTCGTTCCGGAACGAAAAATAAACGTTTCCGTAACGGTTCATAACGTTTTTTTTTTTTTCGATAATAAAAACGAACAAAGTACTTAATATTAAAAATACCTTTTAAAAACAGCAGAAGATACTGAACTAATACATAAAAATTCAATAATAATTCTTGGGGTTTTACGTCCCAAAGCCACGGTGTGGCTATGAGGGAAGTCGCAAAAAGTTTCGAAGCAAGGACACAACAAAAGCTGGGTATTCATTTTTCCTCAAGTTTGAATCCCGAATTTTCGTCAGGGGGGGCACACGATTTCAGATGCAGCAGGTCATCAAGTGTACTCGACGATAAGCGAGACCGCTGCTCTGACAAAACGAACTTGAGTGCCGAAAATGCCCTCTCAACGCTGACTTGTGTGGCTGGCACACCAAGGACCACTTGTGCTAACATGTACAGCTCCGGTTGCCGCTCTTTGCGCTCGTCTCAAAATTTCAACACATAAGCGACGACAACGCCCTCTCCACGACGGCCTGTGTGAGAGGCACGCGAAAGTCCGCTTGAATTTAATACAAACAGCTATGGTAGCCACTTTCTTGGTTTCCTGCATTGTTTCAACGCATCTTTCCTTTGAAATACCTGCCCGAGAAGCTTGCTGACGCTGAACCCTGAGTTATGCATTATTGCTCACGTTGCATGACCTCGGTTGTTCCGGATCTTAAAGTCTTGCCGTGAACCGAAAAACGATAAGAAATATTTCGTTTTTGCTCCGGAACGAAATAATAAATAACGTTCCGGTTACGTTTTCGTTCCGGTCAAAAATATCGTTTTTTTCGTTTTTCGTTTTCGTTTTTCGTTCCGTTCCGATACTCTGCTTTGAACTATACTGGTACCGACCGCGCACAGGACATCCTGTCTTTCCCCCGTTCCCCCGCCCCTCCTCTTTGTACTCCCCACACAACAACGACATTTGGCTTCAGCGGTTCCGCGCTGCACTGCGGGAGTCGCAGCACCAGGACTCATCACCCGTTCTTTATTATGGGGGCGCCGTGCGGACGCAGACGTCATCTTGGACTGGCCTTTGCTTCCTGGACACACATCTGTATCCCAACACCCCCCCCCCTTTATTTTATTTTATTTTATTTTTTGTGAGCTCCCCGCTTTCCACCCCCATTGTGCATGTTCGTAAAGTGTACTTAAAGACCATGCGCCCATGAGAAAGTTTCATCTTTGAAAAAGGCTGGCCTCCAGCCGAAACGTGTGTCTTTCTGATAGTATATATATATATATATATATATATATATATATATATATATATATATATATAAACCAAATGAACCCTGGGAAAGCATAGGGGAAGTTATTCAAGTTCGTAATTGTGGTATTGTAATCTTGGAGTGAGTAGAAAGGAATTAAAGTGGACGACAAGGCAAACCTTCCCGCACAGTAAGCGTCTCCACGCTAGTGTGCTGTGCGGTTTTATCAAGCTAGCAAAATGTTGCGATATTTGTAATGGGATAATTTAGCAACACTTTTACCATGTAGCAATCTATTCTAGAAACCTTGTTCTTGATATCAACATAGTAATGTACTTGTTTAACAAAATTATGTGTTCAAAATTATCATCACTGAATGCGTATTTGTGTCTCTATATTAGCTATTCAATCCGATATTCGAAGCTGTATATTCGTACTTGCTTCGCATTCGAAAACTTTTATGTTCGGACATTGACGAATAATTTGTCCCCGGCTTTTTTCTGTTTCAATACTAAACTTGGCCACTGCTTAGCAACACTGTGAGCGTCTGTTTATAAACATCACTGTATTTGCAATGTCCTCACTTCTTAAGTTTAATTTATTTTATTTTCAATTTTCTTTCCCACCACCGTTGCGGGCCTCACAGGTAGGGGATACTTTTTACCTGCCTTCCGCGGTGGTCGCGTGGTTACGGCCTGCTGACCCGAAAGACGCCGTTTCGCTAACGGCCGCGGTGATCGCATTTTCGGTGGAGGCGAAAATGCCAGAGACCCGTGCATCATGCGTAATCAACCCTGAATGGTCATAATTCCCGGAGCCGTCTACTACGTCGCCGCTAACAATTTACCGCGGTTTAGGCACGTAAAAACACCTGCGATTGTTGTTATGGTTAATCTCATCTCAACGGAAAGCAGACACTGCAAATGTCTTGTTGCATTAGAAGGCTTCAATATGATGGATTCATCTGGCGCTGTTCGTAAACCATCTGTGCGACCGAACTCGGTGGTTGTCGCTGATCGCGTTAGCGGTTTCCAAACTTCCCATCCGCGGGGACAGTTCTTTCACATTCATATCCACTTTTCCAAAATATTTCTTGCCTGGGCCTTGTGGTACCTGTCTAAATGAAACATTTAATTAATTAACGTACAATCCAGGTGTACCTGCAATTATTTTTTCGTTTTGTTTTCCTCATCTGTTTTCCCGGTCATGGTGCTAGGGAAGCCTTAATACACCTTCCTTCCCACAACACCAAACCATGTGCATGTATGCTCTTACGCAGCATGTGGTTGGAGAAAGTCCAACTAAAACTCAGTCGAACGACTAGCTGCGCAGGGACCGGAACTAAGCATAGACAGGCGAGTCCTTTCCCTGCTTCGCCTCTTAGTTGGTGCTGTTGCTCGTTCCATTCCTGATCCGGCCTTTCCCATGGTAACCGGTCCTTGCGTCGCTAACCCCTTCCTAGCTTTCACTCTTAGTGAAATCATCTTCCTCGAGAGGTCATGAGATGGCTAGTGCGGTTCTTCTCCTTCGGAATTCGATGGCAATTACTTTTGACATGCTTGCTGCCCGAACGCTCTCTTTCTTCGATTTTTATGTGTACGCTGTTCATCGCTTCTCTCATCCTTCTGCGCGCAGACACTCATGCATACAAACACATGCCACGGCCATGGCAATGAACCATGTTGTAAGGCAACGCAATGCGTCTCCTCTTATTCTTATCATTGTTTTCACGATGTAATTCTACTATTACACTCTCGCCTTCCGTAGCGATAGCACGGTGGCAGTAAACCTTACCCCGGCTCCTATGCAACGCGATATTCACTCTTTTACATACCTCTGAAGCACAGGTATGTCATACATACCTCTGCTTCAATCAACACGAATTACCGTTATGGCGGTGAGAACCACGGGTAACTGATGGAGCTGCAACATCTAAAAACACGGTGAAGCCCTCGAGTGAAGCGATACCCCTGTCACGTGTTACTCATGCCCGCCTAGAGCAGGCCAACAAGTGGAAGCACGTGTGACACGAGATCTTACGACTGAGCGGAGGTTTGCTGCACGCATGGTGATGCATTACGAAAACATGTATTCCTGCACGGATCGTTGAGAATGCCGAGCTGCATACCAACGCATGCACATTGTCATTGAGGCGAATTAGATCGCGCCAAAGCCTCGCCCCCGAAATGTATGCTTCGGAAAGCGTGACTTCACGTATAACTGTGCGATACCTGATATGTAAATTACAACCTTCCCTAAAGGGGATCAGCCTTTCCCCTTCACGTTTTCTACTGTTATAGACGTGTCACACAAGCCGTTAATATTTATTGAATAGTTCCTGGACTAGTTGACAGCACGCAAAGACCTTATTGCGTCGTAGGACCCCACTCCACTAAGATCACCTTTTGGCTCTGTCCGGCGCTGTCTTCTATAGTGGATGCTGTTGCAGGCTGCGATAATGAAGTTGACGTCTACACGTAAGCTGATTTGTGTCTTTTCATTTCACACGCAGTCCCATGGACCTTGCTCGTTCCGTTGCATCTATCCTGGCCGTCTCGTGTACATCCTTTCTAAAAAGGACGGTAGACCTTGCAACAACACCAACCCTGCCATGGTAATCGTCTCTTTCACTCTCTTTGAATGGAATGTCAAATTCAGCACCTCTTCCTCATCCTCCCAACACCCCCTCCCCAGAGGCCATTTCGATCAATACACAGTGCAATGTAACCTTACCGCGCAGATTTGGCAACCCCTCCGGTGGTTTGAGGTGCAGCCACTTCTTTGCCCCCCCCCCCCCCTACATTTTTTAGACGCCTATAAATGGCGGCCTATTTTTTTTTTGGGGGGGGGGAGGGGGTGGACACAACTTTCGCATGCCATTGGCAGCACGACTACCATTTTCGACATCACGGATGGAGCAGTGTTTGTAACACATAAGAATTACTTTCTTTTTTTTTTTTCAGAGGTGTAAAAAAGGCGAGTGCGTATAGGACACTGATTATCTACCTCCAATATCACGGGAAATGCGACGGTTTTGCGCTCTCTAAGGTATTCCATTTATGTTGTGCCTCTTGTTTTAAGAAAAATAAACTGTTATTTCTTAATTTTTTTTGCTTGCTGTCCGACCTCTTATATGCACTCCTTAATATTTTTACTAGATCACGGTGATCCAGTTTATCCTTTTGTTCGATGTCGTCGGCACTTCCTCCTTATTAGTAAGATGAACGAGCAAGCTCATATATCGGCATGGGAATAGATATTTATTGTAATGAGTACAAAACACTTCATAGGACGATTTATATTGGGAGGTTTCTAAGGGAAGGAGTGCAGGGGGAATTTTTCTTCAAAATTAACAAGAAGAAATGTAAGTTCGTGTACTACAGAACTTACGCGTGAATAGGAGCTCAACACCAATACTGTACAGTCAACTTGGTTTAAATGAATTGTCTTGGTGGGCAGAAGAAAATGAACGTGCATTCTTGTCACAAGCAAGCGAGGCACGCATCTGGATCCCGCTGTAGATCTCCACGGAAGACGGCTATAAACACAAACTCTTAAGCCTCATTCTAGACTCCAAGTTCACCTTCATTCCACGCTTTATACAGCTGCAAACAAAGTGCCTTAAGTTCATTAGTAAACTGAAGATCTTGTTCCGCACATCTTGGAGAAGCAAAAGAAGGTGTCTTTTGAGCATATATAAGAGTCGGATACGGCCACGCCTTTATTACAGAGCAGCAGACACAGTTCTGCTACAGATAGTACATTGAAGTTGTAAGATCCCGTTCATACTTTGGGTGTCCGGCTTGGAACAGGCGTGTTCCGAACGGGTCCTTTTAAATACTTGTATGCCAAATCTAACCGAGTGGTCACTTCATTTTCATAGGACATATTTCAGCTTCACTCACGCAGTCCAGGCAAAACTCGATTCAGATGATCCATGTCGTTCCATGATTGACGGTTTGTCCACCGCACGGCTTTTCCGCAATAGACCTCCCGTGAGGTGTCCCCTTTCCCTCCGGTTAGAAACAATGTCCGAAGTGGCAGTTATTCCCCTTTCAGAGAATGTACTAATGGCGACTGCGCGGCTTCCAATGCCTTCGCAGTGGCATAATGTCGTCTGCGACACCTCTTTCACACAAATGTAATGACGAGCACGTCAACCTCTTAAACATGCAGTTCATGTGCTAAATTTCGTACAGACGCTCCTAAGTCAGGCATTGCTTACGCAGCCCTGGTGCCGTCTTTCTCAGTGTCCCATGCGCTGAACCCGCAAACGAGCATTTTTACAGCGGAAGCATACGCAATCCTCTGGGCAGTCGGACACATAAACCAACATAACATTAAGAAATCAATCGTGTTCACAGACTCATTCAGCGTCGGTGGAGCTCGTGTGAGCCTACGAAAACACAAGATTTCGATGTATAATGCGCTGCATACCTTACAGTGCTCCTCTTATACACGCTGCCAAGCCATGATACTTGGCTGGGTAGCCGGTCACACAGGGATAAAAGCAAATGAATCTTCGGACAAAAATGCCTCGTCAGTAGTTTATGCATGCACTCAAACAAAACAGCGATTCCTTCCGGAGACCTTGAGTCATTCTTGCGCCGTGAGCTGCGCAAATCTTGGAAAAGACAGTCGGACAATGAAGTGTCAACTCCACGTGATAAACCAACAATAGGCAAACGGATATACGAAAAAAAAATGACGAGATACAATCAAGTACTCCATTGCAGATTTTGGGGGTCGCGCGTGCCACTAGCCTGGCTAGAAACGCCCAAATAATGTGCGGTAGCGGTGCGCGCGGTCCTATTGCCAGCTGATCCGCTGCCTACACAGTTGGCAACGGACTGCAGTGTGCACGGGAGGTGTGTGCCCTACTGGGGCGAAGGTTAAATGCAAGTGCATTTGCTCGCGAGTATTTGTTTCGTGTTCATAGTGTTCGGAGTTAGCTTTAAGAAATGTTCTTCTTACTCAATTTATCGGCGGCTGCTTCGTCTTCGGCTGCAAGGTGGCCCGAACCCCTACAAGGTTAAGAATAGGGAATACCCTTGCAACACATTCATGTCATCTCAATGGAAGCGATCCTCGAACATGTAACAGTTGTGGCGACCACCTTGCAGCATGTCCTTATCCAGTGCCCTGAAGAATACGTTCATTCTGCATATCGCGAACACATTCCTCCCCATCCAGCATTCTTTCCAAGTCGGGAACCGCTGTCCGACCTTAAAGGTGTTTTAATGTTTTTAGAAGTAAACACCGTGCAAATTATCTGGACAGTATATCAGTAGCACAGCCTCGTTTTGTGAGCTGCAGCTGCAGATTAAATGATTTCGTATAGCACGCAGCTCTCTGTCCTTTGATTGAATGGCCTTGATCAGACGCCAGTGCGTAAGGCTTATTTGGCCGTGTACTCGAGACAGAACTTTTGTATGCACGCCTCATACCGTCCGTCATTTTCGTTATTTTGTTGCATTTATATTTCCCTATATACAACGCCAATTTTAGGCCCACTTAAAGCCACACAGCATCGCCATTTGAGGGCATCTCATTACTACGTGACGTACCGCTCTTTGGTCATAGCTGACCCTCGCGCCATTAAGTATCACGTATCATCATGCTTAAGATACTCACCTCCTTAGCGGGCAGCTTGCTCCGCATGTTGTCATTGCGGGCGTTCTATACTCAACTTAATCTCTAGATTATGTAATCTTTAATTATCTTGACGTGCACACCAGCTGCGATGTCGTAGTTGATTGTTCATGTGAAAATAGTACACTCGCCTCTGCTATCTTCATCGGTCATTGACATCCCTTCCATTTCAACTAGGTTATACTTGTTAACACCGATACCACTGTCCTTCCTAACGCGTCAACGGCTGCGCAATCTGTACTGAAAAAGCTTCGGCGATGCTATTCAACTCTTTTGCCCATCTTGCCGCGTTGTTGTTACCCCAGAAGGATTGCTGCTGCCTTTTGCGACCGTGGGCATTTCCCAGTGTCTACGACAACATTTTCGTTCGCACCCGCTTCCGTTAGTCTGTGACGTTACCTCAAGGTCCAGGCAATGTGGAATACCTCAACAACGCACAAGCTCTGGGCCCGCCCGATAGTGGTCCTGTGCCAGGTAGGGCACATTCAGTGCAAGTTCTACATCTCATCCATTGATGGGAGATGTGTTAGTGTCCTGGTGTACTGTTGACCTTACACCTGCCCGGAACCCACCACGATGGTCTAGTGCTTATGGCACTCGGCTGCAGATGCGAAGTTCGCGGGATCGAATCCCGGCCGCGGCGGATGCATTTCGATGGAGGCGGAATGTTGAGGCCCGTGTACTGTACGATGTCAGTGCCCGTTAAAGAACCCCAGGTGGTCGACAGTTCCGGAGACCTCCATTACGGCGTCTCTCATAATCAAACCTGGTTTTGGGACGTTACACCCCACAAATCAATCAATCACCTGCCCGGAATTCTCAGCTCCTGCGCATATCAGGGTTTCGTTAGCCTTGGATATTGAAACACCTTCTCTATACGAACGTCAGCTCTTACACATCATGTCGATACCGCCTACCGACCGCCATTACGGCAAGAGCCGTATCGGGTATCTCCCACGGAATGCTGTATAATTAACAAACATGTCAATAAGCGAGTTATTTCTCTTCTACTTGTTTCGACACCCCCCGACTCCATGGGCATATCTGGCCGTTAGTTCCTCTTTCAAAGGAGATAGCTCTGCGTCATCTTTTGTGGATTATGAGATCGCTTCCGAGGACGTTTATCCTCTACGGCGTATAGATGACGCAACTGACAGTCTGCAAGGGTAAAAATTGTTTTCGTATTTACCCCGCGAATTTACGCTTTCTCCTCTAGTGAGTATCGCATTGCAATTACGTCGTAAACTGAAATTGTACTGATTTTATTCAATCGCTAGTACACTTAGGAATTGCCGTCGACGTCGCCATATCCTGCTACAAAAGAAAGTGTGTGTATTCTCGTTCAAAACGAACATTCGAGCCATTGGCAAGCCAGGGGCATTACGCCACGAAACCGAGGCAAAGAAGAAGAAGCAGAAGAAAGCTCGCCCTGCCTGTAAAGCGAATTCGGTGGTCATGGACGAAGAACTCTCGGAACTAGAAAGCGGTGCCGTGCTAAGGGACCACATCCTGGATATGATGAACGTTTGCCATCAAGACCTGCTGGCACAGTCATCTCTCCGAGAGCCACAGCAGCAGGTGATCGTGAGCACCGGTTCTGAGTGGTCGCCGGACACCACGCTGCTACCGACACCCTCAGACAGCAGCATACCTCTGAGGCTCAGCCTCTACGACAATGCCGCTCTTGATGAACTGCAGCTACTGGCCCGTCAACAAGGTGAGCGCTATCTTAGCAAGAAACGTGCAGGGCGTTTAGACAGTGTATGACATGTTCAACGTAGTCCTAAACCGACAAGTCGATTAGTCTAAATAAACTTATACATTTATGGAATTCGTCGCCCACTTGCGCTAGGCTCTTACGAAACCGTAATATAAAGCAATGTCCGCACAGACATGGTGCGGCAGTGCCTGCCTGGTCGCATTGCATTCTAGTGTGTGAGCTCCAGCTCCAAATATAGCCGTATCCTGAAACGAGGTCAGGCAACCCTGAGGGCCAACGAACGTTTTCCCGCCGAGAGAGAGCGGAGAGCCGCGGGATCCGGCTTCATGCAATGTAACCGTCCTTTGTATTCTGCCTAGCCTTCTCAAATTAAACGTTTTTCTACCCTTCCCGTCCTGTTACTCCGCTCACACATGGCGCAGTCGACACCCGCAACCTGCCACAGCCACTTCGCTCGCCAAGTAAGTCGCCGTGCCCTCGCCTGAGCGCTGTTGAACGCCAAATCAATCCTAAGCCTACCCAGCACGGCGTGTCAACAACGATGTCGTTCATTAACTGGGGTGTTGCCACCGCAGAAGACCTCGCCACCTTGAATGTACAGTTGATTAAAACTGAGCTGCAACGCCGGAGCCTCTCCACAACCGGCAACAAGGAGGAACTAATTGACCGACTACTGGTTGATACCGCGAAAGAGCCACAGCCAAACCATGAACCCGCGCCATGCGTGCCTGCAATTTCAACGTCGTTCCCGACCGTGCCAGTGCCTACTATGTCATTCCCAGCTATGCCAACCTTCACGTCAGACCCAGCCGAAAACATGCAGCGCATGGCAGCGTTTCTTCATCAGAACATGGCCGTGATGATGACGACGATAGCCAGTCACGCGAACTCAGTGCACGTGACAACACTACCAGATCTCTCAGCTTCGCTGCCTACCTTCAACGGCAGCGGTACCCCTACTTTCAAGCACTGGATAGAAGAGCTCGAGCGCATTCAACGACTTGCACGATGGGAAGACCCGACTCTCCTCGCCATCGCGCAAGGAAAGCTACGTGGTGTCGCAGCCGACTGGCATGCCTCAACAGGGCGACAACTTACCACCTGGGCCATCTGGAAGGCCGGACTCCAAGAACAATTCGGCGAGCAACTTTCGATCATACAGTGGCAACAGAAGGTCACAGCCCTCACACAAAAAGCCGGAGAGAGCCTGCAGCAGTACACCTTTGCGAAGCTCAAGATCATGTCACGCTGTCCAATTCCCATTACTGACAAGGAACGTATCGAATACCTCGTTCAAGGCATTCGTGACGACCAGGTAGCCACATCCATCGCTGTTCAGCGACCCCGTACCGTGGATGACTTTCTTAACGTTGTATCCGAAGTGGATAGAGCATTGGACCACGCCCGCCTGATCCGATCTCCGCAGTCAACAGAACAATTCGCAGGACAGCCGGTACGCCCCCAGTTCCAGAGTGCTACTCCCAGATCTGACAGTACTGTGAATTCCCCACAGAATGCTCGACCATCTACGTTCCAGCACGCTACACCCATGCGGCAGCCTCCTCGTATTGCCAGCCTACCACCAGCTGACCAAGAGTCAAGGTACGAGGCCATTGCCGCTAAGTATGGTGCCCCGGCATATAGGAGAGGCCAAGACTTGCGTGACGCTGTGTGTTACAACTGTCAAAAGAAGGGTCACCTTGCAAGTAAATGTACTACACCGAAGCAGCCTCCTGGTGACAACAAGCAGACAGTCCCCAAAGCACCAACAGCCTGTGTTGGCCGTGTCAACGACACCCTGTATGGATCCAAGTTCAGATGTGCCGTTGTTACCGCTCAAGTCAAAGGACTGGGAGAGATCAGTGCTTTCCCTGACAGCGGCTCGAATGTCACTATTCTTGCAGCAAGCCTAGCATCAAACCTCAAAATCGAACCGTGGACCAAGCCACCTTTGCTTGTCGTTGGCGGGAGCTCCGTCATACCTGAAGGATCAGTCTTTTTGAGAATCACCATTGGACCTCTATCTGCAGTTGTCGAAGCCGCCATCCTTGAACGGAACGCCCTTCCCCTCATTCTGGGAGAGGATTGGTTTTACGCAGCTCAAGCTGAACTTCACTTCAAACCGCCGAAGCTGCCTGTGATCTGCCAGCCATTTACCAACGTTGTCGTGCAGTGCAAAGAGGAGCTGTTGCCAAGGATGTCAAATGCAGTAATTTTGACAACGTCTGCATTGTCGCGTTTTGATCCCTCGCAGCCCACGGCAGAGCCGCTTCAATTAGAGTATGAGCCGGACGAGAATGAACCCATGTGGAGCCAGCTCAACAAGGCGGCCCTAGTTCAACTGGAAACATGCACCACAGGCCCACTCCAGACGAGCTCCTCCTGCCCGTTGCCTTCAGGCCCACGTGCTAACGTCCTTGATGATCCCCTGACTGACATATGCCTTGGGGCTCAGCTCAATCCCGAAGAACAAGCAGCCGTGAAGTGTATTGTACAACGTCATGCTGGTCTTTTCAGCACCAGCCCAGAGGACATCGGTCTCTATGAAGGCATCGAACACGAGATCAAGCTGGTGCCTGACGCCAAGCCCTACGGTCGACAGCCGTACCGCTACACAGCCAGTGATAGACAATTTCTCGAGCGCCAGACAGCCATTCTGCTTGAGAGTGACATCATCCGGCAATCCTACGGCCCTTGGGGCTTCCCAGCAGTGGTCGTGACACAAAACGACAAAAAGAGACTCTGTGTGAATTATATACCCCTGAACCAAATGACAGTGAATGTCTTACAGCCACTTCCCCGGGCTGACGACATTTTTGATGACCTTGCCGGAAGCTCCTTGTTTGCGGTCTTGGATTTGTGCTGTGCATACTGGCAAATCAGAGTGAAAGAGGAAGACCAAGAGAAAACCACATTCATCACGCACCAGGGTACTTTCAAATGGACGCGAATGCCTTTCGGGTTGAAGAATGCACCATCCACCTTTCAAAAGGCGATGCATAAAATATTTTCTCAGCTAGAGCCTCGACAGTCCAAATCAGGTGTACGCACGTACCTGGACGACATCATCATCTTCGCCGACACCTTCTTGGAGTTCCTAGATCTTCTGGAGGATACTTTGACTCTCCTGCAGGAAGCCGGCTTCAAGGTTTCATTGAAGAAATGCAAGTTTGCTGTTTCTTCGGTGAAGTTTCTCGGATTTCTGATCTCAGAACAAGGCAAGCAACCAGACCCCTCAAAGATTGAAGCACTCCTGCGAATCCCTGTGCCGAAAACGTCAAAACAGGTGCTCTCTTGGCTCCAAACAGCCAATTTTTACAGACGCTTCATACGTGACTTTTCAAGGGTTGCTGCGCCTCTCCAAGCCGCCATTCGGACTGTCGAATTCGAGTGGACACCTGAGTGCCAGCGGGCCTTCGACACTATTCGCTCTGCACTAACGTCAGCGCCAATACTGGACCATTTTGACGCTGATGCACCTACGACAGTTGCCACAGACGCATCCGCTACAGCCCTTGGGGCAGTTCTCACCCAAAAGAAAGACGGCAAAGAGACTGTGATTGAGTACGCCAGCCGATTGCTGACAGAATCTGAGCGTAAACTACACAGCAACGTTTGGGAAGCTTTGGCTGTGCATTGGGCCATTACAGTGAAGTTTCGACATTACCTACTTGGGCGACGGTTCCATCTTCTGACAGACAACTGGTCAGTCGCCTGTTTGACCACAAACTTCAAGCCGTCTCGACGCTTCACAGGAATGCTACTCGATCTAGCAGAGTTTGACTTCTCTGTTGAACACCGACCAGGCCGTCAGAACCATGTGGCTGACATGCTTTCGCGTTATTCATGCGCCACAGTGTCTCAAGTCCACAGCCTCATCACAATGCAAGCTGAAGATGAAATGTGCAAGGCTATCCGTGCAAAGCTTCTGTCAGGACAGGAGAACCAGAACTTTGTTGTGGTCAATGAAATCCTCTGCAGGGTTGTGAGTCCAGACCTGCACACAATTGTTGTCCCAGCCAAGATGCAACAGCAAGTCCTTGAACTTGCTCATGATACCAATGGACACATGGATGTGTCACGCACCCTCACAAAGATCAAAGAGCGTTATTGGTGGCCGCAGATGGCTGCTACGACGAAAGAGTATGTCGAAGCCTGTCAAGTTTGCCAGGTGTACAATCGGCCTACCACACGTTCAGTTGGCACAATGTGTTACATGCCTACGACTGAGATTCCATTCAGTGCCATAGCCCTTGACCACATTACAATGCCAGAAACAGAAGAGAAGTACATCCTCAACGTCATTGACTTCACAACCAGATACATCGTCCCAGCAGCGGTGCCCACAACCTCAACCAAAGATGTGCTAAAGCACTTGCATTCGCTGTTCTACAGATTTGGAGCCCCAGACGACTGCCTCTCCGATCATGCCAAGTCATTTGAGTCTCACCACTTCAAGAATTTCATGCGTATGCATGGTGTGAACATGCATTTTTCAGTAGCATACCGTGCCGCTAGCAATGGACTTGTTGAGCGGGCCAATGGAACACTTGTGACGGTCCTTCGGAAATTGTGCAATCGTGATCAGTCACTTTGGGTCACTAAACTGGAAGAAGCCGCTTTTGCTGTCAATACAACCCGCCATCGAAGCACTGGCTTTTCGCCCTTCGAACTTTTGTTTGGCTTCATACCAAAACTGCCACATCAAAAAGTTCGCCCGCATCAAGCCTCTGACCTCAGTGAAAGACTCTTGACACTGCCAGACCGGCGAAGCGAAGCCGTCAGTAATTCGGAACAAGCGCAAGAAACTCGGAAAACGATATATGACAGGACCCACCGCGATGCCTCGTTTGACATTGGTGACTTTGTATGGTTGCGACGACAAGAGCCTATCCTACAGGGATCTGAAAAGCTTGCTCCCAAGTTCAAAGGCTTATACCAAGTCACACGCAAGCGAACTCCAGTCACCTACGACATTCAACAGGTAACAAACTCCGCAATGTCTAGACCAGACACTCGAGTTGCTCATGTAAGCCAGATGAAGAGGTACCGTCCACCATACGTCGACCCAATCCTGGCCCAGCCGACAGCGGGAGATGCATCCCCCACTCCAGACTTCGCCGTGTCGCCGCCCGAGGACCACGTCCCTGTTCACGACTCCGCTGAACTTGTAGATGCACCTACCTTACCATCACGCGTAGATGAAGCCTCGGCCCAACCTCCAAGTCGACGACCCCTGCGTCATCGAACACAACCACGACATCTACAGGACTATGACCTGTCAATGCAAGATTAGTGTTTCTTTTTCCAAGTGGACTTGGACTTCTAGGTGGGATGGGATGTGAGCTCCAGCTCCAAATATAGCCGTATCCTGAAACGAGGTCAGGCAACCCTGAGGGCCAACGAACGTTTTCCCGCCGAGAGAGAGCGGAGAGCCGCGGGATCCGGCTTCATGCAATGTAACCGTCCTTTGTATTCTGCCTAGCCTTCTCAAATTAAACGTTTTTCTACCCTTCCCGTCCTGTTACTCTGCTCACAAGTGTAAAGTTTTGCATGCCAAGTGCTCCCAACCAGACAAGAAGTTTAGGCAGAGATAAATCGTTCAATGAATCGTTGAAACGATTAAGAACAGGTAATGTCGCTAGAGCCACCGTTTTGAAACGGTGGCTCTAGCAGCCACTTGTCGGGACGTTCGCATTAGTGGCCTTGAAATGTGTCACGGTGCATGTTTGCAGATTCTTCTTATAAACTAAGTCGAAGCACTTCGTTTGAAATTGCATTTCTGAAGGGGTGTGATAGGCACAGCAAGTTTAATCTTTTATTGGAGTTCGTTCACATTATGACTTATGTGGCATCTTCAGCAAAAACCTATCAGAGACCATGATATGCATTTAGCGATTACATGCACAAGCACTTCCGCTGCATCGAACGATATCTAACTTTCAGACATTGAGCTCACCTAGTCCGTTTATTTGAAATGCTTGTCGATTCGCAATTATGGATCAATATTTGCGAAGTTGGCTGCAGGTGTTGTATTTGGCTTTATTTTGATATAGAGTAGGGTGGTCTGAATAAATATGAGGCAGGGAACTGATGTATTTAAGATTGTGATAGCTTGAAATTGGCTTCTTTTCTGATGCGGTCTTTTAATATTCTACGCGTTCTTAATTATGCCTACAAAGCATAATGTTCCTTGTTATACTGGATGCAGTGGTCGCGAATGCGGAAAAAGAAAATTAGCAAGAACAGAGTGCCGACAAGACAGGGCTAATCGCTAGGTTGCTTTTGAGCATACTTTAAATGCGACAGTACCGTTGTCAGGTGTTAGTGGTACGCTAAAGTTAAGAATTAAATCCGTTTGCGCTAACGAACTATTATGTTCTTCAAAAATTGACTTTCACTTCGCCGTCATCGATATTTTGCAGGAGCAAATGAAGCTTAAACTTTTGTTTGTTTGTTTTCATTCCCGCGCATCAACACCTTAATTTATGTGTGACGTCATACATCGGGAAGTTCTTTGTTATTTTTGTTTTAGTAGTGTTGCCAAACTGGCTCGCTGAAGCGCCTTTATACTACATGTGTTACGTACCTGCTTCGCTGTGTTACGTATCTGCTTAGCTGTGCTACGTATCTGCTCCAGACTATAAATCGTTATTAGATTTGATTAAATACGGGACGGTCGGAGCCCTCAGCAGATGACGCTTAATACATAGGACGTCAGGAAGAGGTGCGGGGAGCTCAAGATGGTGTCGCCCCATTTTTTGTTTTCTCGTCGCCAAGCCTGCTTTCGCAGCAAGAATGGCGGTTTTATTACTGCGAAATAAGGCTTTGAAAAGGATTTTACTGCTTCCAATAGAAAAAAAACTGTGTGTCGCTGAGAACTTCTGAATTTCTTCTCGGTGACAATTTTTCTCAAATGTTGACTATACTGCGTAGGGAAATAAATCATTTCAATAATTTTACCACTCAGCACAACATAAAGACAGCGTAAAGGCGGAGAAATGAACAGAACCTCATAATGGCGCATTGTCCCGTTGCCCTTCTGGACATTCCTATTCCGTCGTTCGACAGCATTTACAAACCAGCGGAATTTCTGCAAAGGCTCAATATTTAAACGAACAGTTCCTGTAGGCTTTTGTTTTTAATCTGCTTTAACATGCCACGTAAACTACATCGCCCAGCTTGTCTCTTGTTCCATGTGGGCGATATTTCAACAAAAGCAACGGTTTTTTCAGTGGTGTCAGCGTAGGGTCAGGGTTTCCGCCAAGCCATCGCTTTTATTTTTGTTTTTCGTAAGCTCCGTGAACTGTTCCCACATCTGCTGCAGGAATATTATTCAGACCACATCGAGCAGTCAAGGTGACCAGCTATTTCACGCTTCATGTTCCGTTAATTCGTGCGTGCCACCCCCCCCCCCTCCCCGTTCTTCTCTTGGCAACTGCACATCCATAGGTGATGACCACCGAATTAGAGTACCTACTAAATCCTGTGTCTTCGTACCTTTGAAGAAAAAGAAATTTGGCCGAGGTTTAACGTTTAA
>CM023488.1:51924429-51958334 GCA_013339685.2 Hyalomma asiaticum
CCCACACCCTGAGGTGCGACAAGCGCTTCTAAGCGACGTCCGGCTGGCGGCAAAAGCCAGTGGAGCCATAAATTTGGGACCGCACCCATCCATCACATAAACCCCTTGTCCTTATTCCTGAATAAAGTTGATCATCAAGACTGCACTCTCGTATCGGTATACGCATCGTTGGTTTATTCTAAATAGTGTAATCCCATTAAGAAATGCGCCAAAATCATCTACACTATGTAACACTTAGCGGAAAGGTTCTAAGTGATCCATCTGTTGTTTCCCTTCAAAATTTTCAACTACCAAAGATTATCATTGTATGTTTGCCTTGCAGTTGGACCATCGCAGAGACTTCTATACTACACTAGTCTGCGTGTCATGTCGGACAAGTTATGTATGCGAAAATTCGGCGAGAACGGCTACAACACGACACTGCAGTTTTGCGCATACGATGACACGACGGACGCTTGTGAGGTAAAAGGAGTCTCGATCATTATTTTTCTCGTGATTATACATCGCTAAAAAAGATGCTCTTCTTGACAACACAAGTTGAGTACTTTGCATAATCTACAATACTTGATTTAATAACTGCTTTACCCTTAATGTTTCCTGTTTCCGCCAGCGGCTTAGCAACGAAATATGACTGTCAAACGAATGGACACAAAATTCGCGCGTTAGAGAGCAAATGTACAACTTGCCCACCCTCACAACGAACATCAGGGATGCACTTCAGCCACTGATAAACGCTGGGATCACGTCAAGCCTGTGTTTCTCCCTTACTTTCTTTAATGTGTTTGTTGTTTTATAAACACTTAATAAACGGAAATGCAAGCAAGACGCCACCACTTGGTTAGCAGGACTAGTTGGCGTTCCAATACGTTTCCTTTTGTTGATTGTGCGTCCTGAAAATGAATCGTATGTTGCAGCTTCAGCTCATGCACGTACTTTTACTTAGCGGCGAACGTTACCATCGCAGCCGGATACAGGCATTTATCGTTGAAAACTACCGTATTAAAATGATGTGCTGTGAGTTTCCGTCGGCAACACGTGACTCGGCTATGAACGCAATCCACATAGAAGTGACGTTGTGGAACTAAGTAATTGTAGCGGAAGTTACAAATTTTTCACGCACCTGTCTAACTGATTTTTTACGAACGGAGGGCCGTATTTGTATACCTAAGAAAACAAAACATTCTTAAGTAAACAGGGCCTTCAGTCACAAAAATCCCCTTCGCTATTATTGGTCGAAATAGCAAGTGTTCTTTTTAATGCTGATACCGCAAATTAAGTTAGAAAAGTGCTTTTACCGAAAGAATGTGCAGTAATGTAAAGATTTGCGATTTTTACCCTGAGTTGCTTGCTCAGCTACCGGATAAGTGCTTTTTATTTATGCTAAGTGGACTCGTTTAGCCCTGGAAGAAAGCGTCGTATGCCCAGCAAAAATTTCTTAGCAGTGCTACTACATGTACAATAGTTTAAATCAAGGAAGCCACAAATAACACTCGAAGAATAGACGACGTATGTACAACAAACAGAGGTGGCTGAAGAAAATACATTTCGCGACGCTTCTCGCCACGTGTATAAACAATGGAGGCACAATGGCCCGAATAATTGATAGAGTCAGCGTCTTGTCTTGTCATCTGTTACCTTGCGTCGCCAGCCTTTCTTCAGCCCTCTGCCGCGCTTGCCTTATCAAGGAATCCACACTCTTACCCTGGATGTCCGACGGTTATCTTAGCTTTTCACCATGTGCCCAGC
Source organism: Hyalomma asiaticum (assembly GCA_013339685.2). NCBI lineage: Eukaryota > Metazoa > Arthropoda > Arachnida > Ixodida > Ixodidae > Hyalomma > Hyalomma asiaticum. The sequence continues at coordinate 51,926,176 of CM023488.1, forward strand.
CCAGACCCATATTTCTTCTTTTTGATTTTTGCAAGGATGTCATAAAACGCGTTCGTTCTCTGACACACTGCGCTCTCTTCCTCTTCTTTAAGGTACGCCTATCATTGGCCGTTAGCTGAGCTGAGGACACACAGACAAAGAACCTTAAGCAGGTCTTGAGAAGCGCCGCCCTTAGAGCAGCACTGCGGGCCGCTCCCATGTGGGAACAGGAGGCCTAGCCTCACCGTCGCATCGTGGGCTCTCTGGACAGCCCGGAGTTGTGGAACAAGCTCGGAACTCTTGATGGGAGAATTCCACTCCTCCTCGGCGACTTGATTGGGCCCATGTAAAAAGGCGCACCGTCAGAGCTTATGGTCTAAGTTGCTAACCGACCCGCAGTCCGGGCAGGTCCGAGCGGAGGAGATTAAGAAATTTCGAGGAGTAAGGAGGGCGCGATTAGTTGACGACTCTTAACTGGACTTATCCCAGGAAGCACACGCAGGCCGGTTGGTGGTGATGATGATGACATCCGTTGCTGCGCATCAAGCATTTATCTTAGGCACTCTAACCGTAAATAAATTTTCTTTCTCTCTCGCGGCACCAAAGGGCGATTCCGGAGGACCGGCCATTGCACGCGCCAGCAACCGACGGTTCTTGCAAGTGGGCATCGTCTCGTACGGCGCAGGCTGCGCGGACAACGATGTCCCGGGCGTGTACACTCGACTCGACGCACTTGTGCCCTGGATACTTGACAACATACTGTACGGCACATGGCTCATCCTGTATCCACGTGGCGAAGACAAGTGATTACCATGAGATTCATGCGTTCATGGCTGTAATAATGGGATATAATATTCAAATAAATGCTTTCATAAGTCAGTCTAAGTGGTCTTTCTGTTCAATTTCCTTTCGCGCTTTGTTTCGTGGAAGGTGATCATAACTGCTGCGGTTTACGTGGAAAGACCAAGATGTGATCATCAGGCACGTCGTACTAGAGAGCACCTGAAATTTCACCAACTGGACCTGTATTTCAAAAGAGAAAAAGAAAACTTCGGCAGCTCTGACAAGTGGTGCAAGGCTGGGACATGAGATGAGCTTGTGGCCGACCTAGACTATTCCGGCTTCTAAAAGCTCAACTAAGTCACGCGATATGTCATGTGACTAGCTGTTACATGGTCTTGGCGGAAAGATGTCACGTGGCTAGCTTTTGCATGGTTTTGCGAGAGCTGATCATGGGGCAAGCTGTGACGTCATGTTACGTAATTTGGGTCACGTGCCTAGCTTGAAATGAGCTTGCCGGGCAATTTTCGGTTGTGAGGTCCTCCTCCTATTTTTCGTTCTCCCACTAACGTTATTCCTTTTGTCGCTCACCTTCCTTTCCCACCCCTTCGTGTACAATATTGTACATGCCTGCGGTATGCTTAACCCTCTCCCCTCCTCCTTTCCCTCTTTTTCGCCCCTCGCTTTTCCCTCTGACCCCGCTGTTATAAAGACTAGCTAGTCTTGTACATACAAACGTAGCTATTCTTTACCTTTTCTCCTCCTCCTCATAGCTACTTTCCTTTCTCTCACTATGCTAAACTGTACAAGAATATGTGCTATGCTCTACTCGGTCCCCTCCTCCTCACCCTTAGTTCTCTTTCCTACCATCTTGAGGTGCTATACTAATTTATACTATGCTATGAAATACCACTACATTTATGTAGTAGTGGGCTGAGGCCACGAGCTCAAGAGAAGAAAGTGCGATCACAAAATTATCCTTACGCAATTACGTTGTCGCATTCCAAAACTAAACATTTATATGCACAGAGCTGGTCTGGCCCCATCGCCTATGTGTCCATATGGCGGCGAAGACGAATCTATCAAACATTATTTCTTAAAATGAACTCGTTTATCCTCATTAAGGAGACACACATCAGAAGATTCTTTTCATAGGGTTGGGTTGCAATTCACCGTCTCTAATATTCTGTCTTTTGGAGCCTCCTCATTAGGAGATTGCCACAGGGATGTGTGCTCTACCGTTTCAAAATTCATAATTGATTCAGGTCGGTTCTTTTTCATAAATTCGTACTTTTCACTGTTAATTTCATCCTGATTATTCGATTCTGATTGGTATTCCATAGTACCATAAACCCCAGGGTGGGTATGTGCTAGATTTGAGGAAAACAACAACAACAGCCACAACAATGGGTGGGTATGTGCCAGAATTGAGGGAAACAACAACAACAACGACAACAACAAATGCGCGTAATCATAGCAGGCGGAGAAAGGGTAAGGCGTGGAGCTCTAGCAAACTCTAAGGGTGTGCTATGACACCTTAACACCCCTGTGCAGGACGCTGTTCGATTCAAATCTGAGAAATGCTTGCACGGTTAAAGAATAGGCTACATAAGGAGATCGCAGGAACAGCGCCAGTGATTATTATAGGCGCGAAGCACCTGTTGTTGTTGTGGGCTCTATAATTGGCACATACCCACGAGGGGGATAGGCCACACAACAGGTAATGATATATAGAACGGGAAAATTAAAAGGCCAAGGCCATAATCTAAGAAAAAATAAAAAAAAAACGAAAGAAGGAGTTCTAATTAAAAGGATAACAATTAGAATTTACTTATGAACCCGGGCTGTCAGCGTCAAACCTCGTCATCGTCGCGGTCACGCTCAGGAAGAGGTGCTCAAAACAGGGTGAAAAGAACGGCATGATCAGTAAAAAGCGGTTCCAAATTAAACTGCCACCATTCAGAATAATTTAAAGAAGGTATATTGAAAAATTAATTGAATTAATTAGCAGGAATTCGTTAAAATCGCTTTTGACACGACAACCTTACACATACACTATCTGGCTGCGCAGCCTCCAGGATCGGCTCACATTTTCTGTCGAATAGGCAAAACAAGCGCATAATTGATCAAAGCCGGTTCAACGCAGCGATTGGTGTGTTCTTGCAGGAAACACCGCGCATCACTGCTACGCACTTCCCCAGGTTTCACGTTATTTGAGCTGCACCACCAGTGGACTTGTATACGGTATCAATCACACATGGCCCATTTTGTGAGTCTACCAAGTTGCCAGCATATGTAGTCAGATGATAAACATGAGTTGCAGCAACCATGTCGTGTTCTTTCTCAGTCGTCGTCTTCTCCCGCTGTTGTTCTTGCAAAATGAATTTCCACGAACTAGCCCAAATGTCTCTTCTAGTTGCAGTGGAAGAACAACATTTTTATATTGCCACGGAGTTGCACAATGACCAACGAAATTGATGGTTCTAACAGGAATATTTGGGCCAGAAACGCTCAACGCAGTCTTTCAGCCCCCCACGTATATTGCGTTGATTCTTTCCCTCTGAAACCTGGCATGGCTAGCTGGGCGCTCTCCCGGCGTCAGCAAACACTGCTGTGTCAGTTACGAACGCCTATTTCGCAAACAGTGACGGTCGGCACTTTTGGAGACCTTCGCTTCCATTTTTGGTTTGGTGTTCGAACACTCGGCGAATCTTTGTCGTATACTGCATGACCCGCCAAGGAGCGCAATACGGCGGAAAGTTCACCTCTGTGCAGCTTGAAATCCTTTGCCCTTATTTGCTTTGCCTCATCGTTCCTTACTATTTGGACTGCGTGACCGAGTAAACAGAGGTGTTGTACTGGCTACGTCGCCAAGCCACATAATATGCATCGAGAGGATGTTCTTCGCTTTGTGGAAACAGGAAACGAAACTGGCTCATGCAATTATTATTATCCTTTTTTTTTCAAGTTGTCTTTTCACCACTGACGTTTGCAACTTTGACGGTACACCAAGATGTGTGAATGTACGCCGAGCAGAATGACGTGCGACGTGTGACGGGACGGTTACGTATATCCCTGGAGTGCCCTGCAACATAGCGTCGACGCTTGCTGTTCATCTTGTAGACGAATTCATGCTCAGGTGAGTAGGCAAACGATTATTTTTTGTGCTTGGGGTGCTTTTGTTTCTGTCGCTGTTCCCATATTGATTTACAAAGGCGAATATTTAAGCCAGTCACGTTAGCGCTCAGAATTTCATGGCGTAAATCTTACGAGCAGAGCCCCTAGATCGGTATTGCTTTTCAATGATGGACTTGACATAAAAAAAAAAGCTCATGCGATTGTGTACTTCGTCACCGTTTCTAGTTTATACGGTTGCGCCTACTACACACCTCATGTTAACCTGAGCTCTCGTGTCAATGAATGAATGAATGAATGAATGAATGAATGAATGAATGAATGGACCCGCCACGGTGGTCTAGAGGCAATGGTACTCGGCTGCTGATCCGATGGTCGCGGGATCGAATCCCGGCTGCGGTGGCTGCATTTCGATGGAGGCGAAATGTTGAGGCCCGTGTGCTGTGCGATGTCAGTGCACGTTAAAGAACCCCAGATGGTCGAAATTTCCGGAGCCCTCCACTACAGCGTCTCTCATAATCAGAGCTGGTTTTGGGACGTTAAACCCCACATAACAACAATGAATGAACGAATGAATGAATGAATGAATGAATGAATGAATTAATGAACGAACGAACGAACGAACGTGCCGGTCAAGTGGTAATCTTTCTCAGCACCATATTATTTTGTAAGATGTATTATGCTACACAGAAGAGCGGATAATGTATATATTGGGCAGACAGAACGTTGCATTAATGTAATGTTGCAGGAACACCATAATGCTCTTTCATCGGCTCCTGGGTTGCGCCTGTCCGCGCATTGTGCTAGGTGTGGGTATGTTCCTGAATTTCCACGCACCTCGGTTCTGTATTATCACCGTGACCGAAGAACAAGGGAAATAGCTGCGGTATTTTTTATTAACAAAAACTGTGCAATACGCGTCAGTTTTCCGTCAATATCGCTCTTAGAATGTGAACTATCATACTTTGATGGCACATAACCTATTCATGCTTTTTTATCTTGTTTACTTATCGCTTGTTTCCTTTCCCTCATCTTTGTGTACTTATATACAGTATAAATAAACGTCAGTTACAGTCTGCGCTCGTTTGTTTCTCCCTACTGTGTCCTGGTGCTGTGTTTGTGCAATCATCACCATGAATGTATTATGCTATGACTCACGTGTCAGTGGTGCAATACGCATAACATGAGTTACAGAAATGCTCAGACCAGCGTATACTTACACAGAGCACGGCAAGAATACATCATGAACCTACAAAAGATATGAATAACGCAAAATTATTCTTCCTCTAATTTTCCCTTCATAAAAGTTAAGCAACGAAGGAGGAAGAGGGGAAAAACAGAAAGGCAGGGAGGTTGACCAGAATGGCGTCCGATTGGCTACCCTACACTGGGAGAATGCGAAAGGGGAATAGAAAGATGGGAGAGAGAGGAAGAAGGGGAATACCGAAAGAGATGTAGGACGACTCCATCAGTCAAAGGCGTTGGCACAAACCCGTCATCTTTAAGAAGCGCTAAAGTGTTTTCAGTGCCTAGGCCGAGAAGCGATACCTGTATACATGGGGTTTTACTTTTAGGCCTGCGTTGTTTGTGAAATTCGCTTGTTTCTTGTGAGGACACCTCTACAACGTCCCATATACGCCATTTTCGTAGCTTGGCCTCTTATGCAGGCAGGTTTCTGGAAAAGTGAAGGAGATCGCTTTACATGGTTGGTCAAAACCTGATTCTATCATTTTCCGATAAGTACGCGTGTATTTCACCATCGCAAAGATTTACCAAGCGTGCTCCACAATGAAGCTTACAAGCTGCAAAAATATGTTCTTTTAAGCATTCCTAAGTGCCTCGATCCTACATACATGAAGTGAATTATCGCATATCATTTGGAAATACGTTAAGCAGAATTTGCCTGTATCGATGAAGAGTTCCACGACTGCTCATTGAAAAGAAAAGCGATTTGTGTGCGTTTTAATCATTCATTAGACAAAGTAATTGACGCGCGTGCCCCTAATACGTACCAGAAATTAACCACGGGGAACGGTTCTGGTGCGGCACAGGTACCACGCACTAGTAACTGTTTCAGCTTACCATTCAAAAATAACTAATGTGTTTATTCGATACTGCGACATTACAGTTTTTTTTTTCGCCTTTCAGGCAGCGCTATGCAACCGTGTCGCTCCTCCTAATGGTGAATATGCGAATCTGCGCTTGCATACAGAAAGACCGGAATGAGGAATATTCCACATCGCATCGTTCGCCAAGATGTGAGTGAAGATCTTTTTTCCTTAATGACCTGTAAAAATGAGACAGTGTTTCGGTATAAAAATATCTGCCTCTTTCGGAACTGTCCTCAAAAAAAAAACCACACCATTATTGATAATTCCGCGACGGTAGCCAGAGTGTCATGGTAATATGAAGTGAACGTTCATAAAGAAGTTTATTTCTCGGCTCGCCAAGGGCACACGGGTCAATACGAGTAGAGATGGCTGCCTTGCTTCAGAGTAATTTCTGGTTCTGAATTGCCAAAACGCACATCTCTAATAAGGCTTTCATGAACACTCGCTGCTGGATCAGTAAGAAGAAATTCGACCACAATTGAGAATACGAAACAGAGCAACATGCTATTATTAGTTACAGAGCGTTCCATCGCTAATTTGCGAGTGAATAATTTGTTATCGCGACTTCCGCTCTGAGCCTGGGGAAATCAAGATTCGTTATGTGCACATTTTTTCAGGCCCCGCTTAAAGCAGACGGGGCATAGTATCCTGGCTATATCTACTACTTTAGTCAGAATTAGACCAAAAGCCTAGATGACAATTCAATGAGTTGGAATAAAGAGAGAGAAAAAGAGCGGCTAGAGAAGTTATTAAGTGACGCTATAACACAAGAACCCCTCAAACAACATTAAAAACATTGGTGCACGACAGACAGCTCCAACACGCACTATCTTCTCTTCATCTACGGAGTAGGTTTAAGCTAACATGTCGAGCGCTTAAGGTTAGTGTACTCACTATTTTTCCCCAAAATAATAATGGATTTGATGTTAGGCAAAAAACTTTTTAATGAAAATAGGATTAGCATGCTTCGTCTAGTAATAAATTTATTTGAATCGCGCGCATTATGATGAGGGGGGCATGAACAAAAAGCTTTCATCGCGACAGCTTGACAAGGCTTTTGGTCTCCCCGCAGCATATCGAGACGAAGTCGGCAGGAAAAGAAAATATCGAAGTACTGTTTCCGATGTATTCATTCGAAAGAGAGATTATGGAAGATACATAAAATAACATAGCATATCACATGTTCAGTTCTGTCTACTCTGGTGATAGTACAGTAACTTTCAAGTAACACTCCTTCACATTTCTTTTTTTTTGTGTAAAAGGTTTCTCATATTACTAAAGTCATACGGGGCCCTTCACAAGTTTTGCTGGGTTGTGTAAAGCGCGTGAAGGTATTGTACCACGTGAATAAGCTTCCAGCCTCCATTTTAAATGGAAATTTACGAAGAGCAATGGGAATGTCAACGTGCACACTAGGAATTTTAGCACTTGGCGGGATAACGGGGAAATAAGGGCCATACTTCAGGAAGTTGCGATATGCAATGCCACAAAAAAACACAAAAAAACACCATCTCCCGCGAAAGGGGACCATGAGGCGATGCGAAGCAGCACGGGGGTGCACACCGCGTTTACATCGGTTTGACTAGGTGTCGCGTTTGCATCGGTTTGACGCTAGCAGACGCTGCTTGCGTCAGCGTTGTCTCTCGCGGGCGAGGGCGCGTTCTCGTTCCTTGCGAGCTCGCAAAGCGTTCCTAGAGGAAAGAGCGTTTCCATAGTCAATGCGCATCGTTCGGAGAGGAGAGGGGGAATGCCGAAAGCAGAGGAGATGAGACAAGGGGAGGAGGACGCGCATGCGCAGTGCGGGTGTGTACGCCACACGGCGGATGGATTGATAGAGGGAGGGAGTGACATAGCCACGACCATAAGCTGCTTCACATATAAAATGTACGGGGCTTGGAATCACATGCAGGGGGATTCTTCAACTGGATCGAGTTCGCCAACGAGCCTTGCGTGTCCAGAAACGGATTCAGCGGCGTGTGCCTCACGAGCTCCGAGTGCAACTTGGACGGTGGTGTCGCGAACGGGCGCTGTGCGCAAGGCTACGGCGTCTGTTGCCAAGGTAACGATGCAGTGCAACATACGACGTGTGTTCTTATTGCCATGTACGATCAACACAACGACTTTGCGGTGTTTCTTTATAAGTCGCAGGACAGTGGTCCCAACTTCTGTGGTACAAGGCGCTTTAGATCATACTTTGGCTCTTGTCTATATAGTATTATACTTCCCCAGATATATACGTACGCACTAGATTCACCAACGATATAAGCGTTTGGGTTGATATTGCAGGAAGTTTAACCTGCCGCGACAGTATGGCTGAGCTGGAAATCGCAGGATTCCATAGTGCTCACATGTACGCGTAGCCTAACTGGAGCTACCGTAACCCTGCAATTTACGAGTTTATGTATGTAAAAAAATGTCAGGAAGATTTTTAGGACCGTTCTGAGATCAATGTTTACATGATACAGGTGCTCAAGTTTAAGAACTTATTTCTGTCCAACTGAGTTTGTGAACGGCTCTAATAAAGCAATTTCGATTCTGTCTTCTTGCTTACTTTTCTTCCTTTATTAAATGCGAAGCATTTCTTAGCGAACTTCAGCGACTTTGAGCGTATCTATCTATCTATCTATCTATCTATCTATCTATCTATCTATCTATCTATCTATCTATCTATCTATCTATCTATCTATCTATCTATCTATCTATCTATCTATCTATCTATCTAGCCGCCTACGATTTTGTGCTCTCTTGGCCATTTCGTTAATGGGGCCTATACGAAAATTGGTATGTGACAACATGACGGCATGGCGAACATAAATGACAGGTCATAACCTGAAAATCACGACATGCTTGTCATGAGCGGCAGGATTTACATGCCACGGTCTTGGTGCTCTCCTGGCCGTTTCCTTAACGGGACGTATACGAAAATTGGTGTGCGATAGCATGACCGCATGACGAACATAAATGATAGGTCATAAGATGAAAATCATGAAATGCATGTCATGAGAGGCATGATTTACATGCCACTGTCTTTGTGCTCTCCTGGCCGTTTCGTTAAAGGGATGTATACGAAAATTGTTATGCCACAACATGACTGCATTGCAAACATAAATTACAATCATGACATGCGTGCATGAGGGGCATGGTTTACACGCCACATTCTTGCTACTCTTGCGGCCGTTTCGTTAACTTGATATATACCAAAATCGGCATAGCGAGAGAACAATGCAGATCCAGTTTAAGTTCCTGATGCGTGCTTCGCATTTCCTTGATTCCCACTGCACGTGGGATCTGACAATTTTTTATGACCTCCTTCCGCATGGCTGTGCTCAAAGTAGCGATCCCGAAACAATGTCTCAATAACGCTTTTTCATCTCTTTTTTAACTGTGTACGTGAAGGCTTAGTTATTATATGTACGGTCCACTAGCACGCAAGCTTGGTAACGTGATAACCTTAAAAAGGATTATAGACAGGTATGAACACCCGTGACGCCTGTCTTATCACGTAGAAGGTCGGAAGCTCATAGGCAATAGGCAGTTGACCTTTAAGACCAAGTGGGGCCTGGCAAATAACTTCTGAAGAAACACTCAATGTGGAGGGAAGGTTAAGAGGCACATAGGCACAAGTCCACACTGATCTGCCAGAATGAAAGCTTCGTACTCGTCAAAAAATTCGCCCTCATCTGGGGTTAGAACTCGGGGCCAACGGCCGTCCGGGGTGGTCGCTCTACGAACTGACCTAACCAGGAGGCTTGCAAATGGCAACGCGAGGGCTAAATGGGCAACTCGAAATATATGGGGATGAATATGGCAAATAAGTTCTGCGGAGGTGCGCAAGGTGGAGTAAACATTACAAAAGGACATGCAAGGACAAGTACGAGCGCAGGTACACTTTCGAACGCGGTCATAATTTTTAGTTGTTTTCAATATGTCCCAGTGTGAATTTATGCTGCTATCAAGCAATGTGCGTAGCGTATAGTAGCATGTAGATCCGGCGCACGGACGACGTATTCATTGCTTAGAAACTGAGCTCACAAAACATCCCTTTCTTTACCGTACATTACACAGTGTCCAGAAGCTGCGGGGAGGTCATAACCAGGAACAACAGTTACTTCGTCGACCCGGCCTCCGTTGGTGGTTCGTTGACCCCTGGTCCCAATGGTGTGCTCTGCTCCGTCACCGCCTACAAGGTAACTGTCAGTGTTACGCATACAGGGCAATTACGGCTGCATAACTGAAGTATCTATACACGGGGTAAAACGCCCCAATCATGTGCTCAGCAGATTGCATGCGCAGCCCTATATGTGCCTCTATGGCAGTAGAAACGCTTGTGCAATAATTATAACGTTAGTCGCTTCCTGGCCCACGACATACCTAAGCTCGAGTTGACCGCCGGCACGAACGACGTCTTTCAATTTGTTGTTGCATCGACTGTTGGTTCTTAATTTGCGAAACCCAGACCGACTGCAATTCCCAGCTGTCTCTTTTGCGCAAAAGTTTAGTATAGGCTCGAAGGTATTCTTTAACATCTTTGGTCCATTTGTCGTTTGTGGCCATATCTCGACTATTTTCTATGCCAATATTTTTCCTCCGGAAATCAATACTTCCTTTATAGCTGCAGTGTATGCTCCTCAGTGAATTGCCATAATGTTCATGTTCGTTTTCATTCAAGGAACGCACCTTGCCTGACATCAAGATAACACACGAAATACACATAAAAGTTATCACGGGCGGTGATTTCAGCTCATTTAATCGCGATGGCAGATACGCAATGAAATAGGGAGATGAGAAGAACTTGCGCATGTGCAAGCTAATGCCAAATGCTATACTAATTCATTCATTCATTCATTCATTCATTCACCTTTATTTTCCTGTGTCAGAAAAGGAGGGGACGCGACTAAAAGCCGCACCAGCAGCTTGATGACGGTCCCGACTCCCCTTTACCTGGCAACGCAGTGAACTTTTATGGGAAATATATGCATTTAGAACACTTAAAATGATAGAACCAACCAAAGGTGGCAATTACACATCACTTAGCAAGAAACTGTAGCTAGACTTCTGCTAATAAAGATAACATACGAGATAGAAGGGTCGCCCATGTCATCGTAGTATACTTTCGTGCCTGATTAGCGGAAAATAATTTTCTAACTAACGAGCACCAATCACGCCATGACGGCCAGGAAGCATGTGGTTCTAAATGCTTTTCTCTATTGCACTAGCCTGTGCATCGTGAACACGCTACCCTCTGTTTCTCTCTGCTGAGATATCCCACTTTACAGGTTCTTACGTACGGGACTTGGATTTTTCACGTGCATGCATTTTCTGTTTAACGCTTCAAATTCACCGCTTCAAGACGAAGGCTTAGTGAATGCAAATAGGCCCTTTAGCACTTACTCTCTCTGTTTAGGTGACAGCAGACGCTATTCACACTATATGTGTAACGCCGAATGCATACCTAGAGAGCATCTGGACAGTATGCGACAACAGTATACTTGAGGTACGAAGGTCTTTGTAGGCATTTACCTGAAAAACGCATTAGGTTCATGCCGCTGCGCTGTTATTGCATCGTGGTGTTGATACTTCGCAAAGCTTAGGCGCTTAAGAGCGACAGTATTGGACGAGCGGCTGAACGGTTTTTGAATAGGTGGTTATTATATATGCAGTGTAGTCTGCCTTCTAATATATCTTCAGTTACGAGACAGCGCCTGTGTCATACCTTCCCAGCGTCCTCGTATTTTAGCGCTGTAAAATCAAACGCTTTCATTTGTTGCTTTTGTTTGCCCATAAACACGAATATTGTTGAAGCAACGTCCGGTGTCGACGCTGTCATTTCACTGTCACCAGGCGGACCCGACAGTATGCCAGCTACGATTGAACATGGAGCGCTTCGACGTGATTGGACCCGACGTGTCCCCCGTATCCGGTGTGTGCAGCCACGATGCCTTCCACGTCAGCGGTCAGGATGAAAACAGCGTGGTACCTTTGATATGTGGAGCAAACAACGGACAACACGGTGACTGCTTCAAACGTTTTCACTAGGTTATGCTACGTAGCAGTGGGAATTCTTCAGCAGTGTTTAACTACAGCCGCTCGGGAAACGCTCGTGCGTGTACATCGAGCCGCCGTGGTTTAAAGTGATTTTTTTTAGTAGAGCGCTTTGCGGGCTAGTTGGTTCCTAGCTTTTCAAACGTTTAAGACTGTGGTCTATTGTGTGTGTTTTTTTCTGGTGTCCCCGTCTTGTCGCGCAGTTTGAAAACGTGTGAAAAGTAATTTTTAAAAGAGATGTAATGTTGAGCATTGCACGGCCGCTATTAATTGCAAAGTTACGAATTTTAGTCAATATCTACACCTACATAATTTTAGGTACCAAAAGAGAATTTAAGTAACTTTGTTGCCGAAAGCTTTCGTGAGACACATGTTACACATATCCAACAATATCGCATTACTACGTGAGAACGCACATGAATCACGGATAAGTTTCCCATGTGGTCTCTTAAAGTCGTACAACATTACTCGAAATGTGTCACGTTTTTATAGTGTGAGGCTTTTCGATATGGAAATAAACGTCCCCTTGCTTCCACTGTATACAGTCGCCTTAATATTCTAAAATGCTTGTATTGTCTAAGAAAGACAAGCAACCACAGCATGCTTTCAGTCTTGCCTGCACCTGTGCTCAACATGATGAAAAAGCACCAAAACCCAATTTGCCTCGCGCATTACCATTACGAAAGGTTCGAGGTCCTGAGTGCTCGGCGAGTTGGGGGTAATGTCTGATAAAAGTGGGAATCGTCCGGAATTAACAGTTTTATCTGTCTACTAAACGAGCTCAGATCATTCGGGGTAAGAGGTGTAATGAGAGTTTGAGCGATAACCTACGATAATCACTGTACGTCGAACAAAGCGAAAGGAAAATGTTATGAAGGTGTGGCTGTCTGTAGCTACTGTTGTCGGGAAGGGTTTTTCTAAAGAAGAAAGCAAACATTTTGCATTCATGTATGTGGAAGCAGGTGCTATTCTGTACACGTAAAACGCATTGCCATTGACGCGTTGGTCTACCGAAACATTGGTACACCGTAAAAGCGGTGCCCTAACATCAGTGCAATGTGTCTTTGAAGAATGAACAGGCAATATCATTAGGCTCCGCAGTACGCATTCGTGACAGCCAGCTTAAATAACTTCAACAAGGACTCCAGTAAGACCGCAGGAAATGCTGATCGCTGTTCGTAGTGATTGTGTCTTTACTAATTTTCTGTCGTTAGAGGCTGTTACGATATAACTGAAGCCTTCTAGCTTGATCCAGCTAAATAGGAAGTAAACTATTTGATATTTAGGTTTCATAGTTGACGAAACGAATCAGCGCTGAAATCAAGGATGACCATCGTATTACATACTGCTGAAAAGAAGTTACTTATCAAAGTGCACTTTTGATTCGCGTTCCTGAGTTTACCAGAAGACTAAGGGAGTTCATGGGAGAAGGCGTGTAACAGATATTGCGCGAAAATGATCAAATGTATATTTCCCACTATTTTACTGATCACGGAAAGGACCGGCGCGCGGATAAACCATGCAATATTTGATTAAGAGGATGCGTTTTATATAGGTGCATGAACAACTTGCGAGTTAGGATCCAGGAGTAACATGACACGGAGAAACATCGCTGTAGTGTTTGTGCTAAGTTAAAGGTTGCGTGCTCCCGTCGAGTTTCACCGGCTTCATATCTTTGTTTCAGTTTACGTCAGCGTGAGCCAGTCTAACGGACCAGTTAGACTCTCCATGTTCCTAGCTCCGAACGCGACGCACCGGAACTGGAGGATTAGAGTGATCCAGTTGCCCTGCGGAAGCCAGAGATTAGGTAAGCAAGTGAACCACCAGCGATTCAATGTCCCGTACTCCTGTATTTCGCATAGCTTATGCTGCATGTTTCACTCTATCACTTATAGAGCGTCTTATGACACAGAAGAGGTTCGGCAGTTCATTTTCCTTGACATAATATTTGGATTGGGGGTCTATACTTTAGACGTTCGGTAAATTACAATACAGACAAGGAACACATATAACCGAGAAAATTGAGGGAAACGTAGGGGACTTAGCTAGACTTCGTAGTTTCTCACCAGACTTGTGGGAAGAGGAATGGGTCAATGCACGATATATATATATATATATATATATATATATATATATATATATATATAGTAGAGGGCTTGAAGGTAAATAATTTACAAAGATGGCGCATCGTATCTCAACGTTGGCATCTCAGTTTACTATACGTTCACCAACAGCAGAAGACCGATGGCTTTGTCGTTTAAAAAAAAGAAGATAAGGTGGGCTGATATAATAGCCTTCCTTTCTGTAAAAGGCGAAAGTAATTTATAGAGAAGGCAAGTCTGACCTTATGGAGGCGAGTGATATGGAGCCAGAGCTTCGCATTACCTGTCTTCACCCGTTAGATAGCTGTGGGAGTTGGCGGGGTCAACCCGAAGCACAATCGACACCGAAGTGTTGCATTACATCGTTGAAAAGACTTCTTGGCGAGTGAAGTCCTCTTGGTCATTGGTACCTAATCAAACTGCTTGGAACAAAATATTTTCTTGTCTGCCGCAGCCCCCTCCGGTTGCTTGCAATACCACGAAGACCCCACGGGTCTAATATCTAGCTTCAATTACGGAAGTGACAGCACTTCAGCAGGAAGCGGAAGCGGGCGCCAGGAGCGGGGCTATCCCAACTTGCACTCGCTACTCTATCTGCTTCCGGCTGGCTGCCGGAACCTGTTCCCTCCGCCTGGCCAAAGATGGTCCGTTCGGTGTTTACGCTGAACCAGCCCAAGGGTACATCCCGGAAGTTGGAATGAAGCGGATGGTGACCAATCGCTGCGAAGAGTTCCGCTTCCGGTCAGCGCTACAAGCAGACTTCTTGATGCTCGGCGTGCAGCCTTTCTGCGGAGATGACTTTCCCGACTCACTTGAAATGGGTAAACAGCGCTTTTGAAATCACTGCTCCTTACTCCAATAGTCAAATGAGGCCTTAACAAATAGATTGAACACAAGTGTTGTTATCTAGAAAACTGGCGGAGAACATGTTATTTGTTGTGGTTTCGCGTGCTCCTATTGGTCTACTTAAAGGACTATCGGGATAAGAAGGGATTAGAAGTGTAGTTTTTTTTCACAGGAGGAAAACTTGAGTTAACTAACAGGTTAAGGTAAGCTTTCAAATGATTACCATTTTACAGATTTATAACGTAGGTGAAGAGCTCTTTGAAGTTATTTGAAGACAATATGAGTGATCTGACGGAATGCCGCGATCCTCATTTTTGTGAAGCCGTAAGAAAAAAGGAGAACGAAACGTCTACGTTATTTAATTAACGCGTTTAACTTGTTCTTGTTTTATTCGCTTTGCACTCGTACATATTTGCGCCGGAAAATTGGCTTAACTTTGTTGTAAGTATAAATGTCTTTGACACTCATAAACCAGGCTGGCTGGATGAACGATTCTCTAGCCATGACTTAGTGTTACCCTTCTCAACGTAATATTTAAGGAATGCTGCTTTTCAGAAAGAAAGTTATGTGGACAGCATAAAGGTGCCATAGAGCACCACATTCAGCCATTAGCTTTCCTGAAAACTTTGCCGTAATACAAACACCGGCACTAGCCTATACTATATACTGGCTGAAACAATAGAAGATAGTCCAGAAGCCATGCTATAAGAAACGAAGAATTCAGGTGATCTTCTCTCAGAACCAATCACGTGGTTTGACGAATGTTTGCTTATTTCTATTTTCTTTCTTTGACAGTGGACACTGGAGCAGTACTGATAACCTTCGTGGCAAACGGCACACATCGACCCGAGTACGCCGGCTTCAGACTTCGTTATCAGATGGTGCCTTGTGGTAAGGATCGTTTGTTGATTTTGTAAGAAGGACATCGAGCTTAACCCTTGGTCTGTGATAATGAACGTTACAGTGCGGCAGCGCAGAAGCGCAACTCGGAGCGTTCCAGCGTGGCTGCGGTTACGCGAAGCTGTCCACGGGCTGTTGGCTTAGCCGCATCTTTCTTTCGCATAGCGCCATATAACTTCGCTGCCTGGCAGTTTTAAAGACGATAGTCCTTCTTGGGATGCTTGAACGCAGAAATTTTGGTCTGTCTGTTTGCCTGTCTGTCAGACGATTCTCCCAACGGGCCAAAGCTTTAGCACTTGCCTAACGCCCAGCCATCTTGAATCGGTAGCTGCCTTCATACTTGTGAACATTGTCGATCAAAGAGGAAATATTAAGCATATCTGAGGTGCAACATCAATACGCAAGTATTAGGTGGTGTGTTCCTCTATTAGAGAATACATACATATGTAATTCTGAAGACCCTAGCGTTTCTTTGGCTGCGCTAAAAATGAGAAGCTATGCAGGAAAAAGGCCTCTGTGGAAGATTTGGTGCTGCCGCCTGGCAGTTGCCCGCGGATTTGCACAAGCTCATGTTTCCCGACGGCGCTCCCAGATGGCGTCCATATCTCACACAGCGTAGAACGGCTGGCAAAAGACTGTTGTCTTTCGACCCCGTCTGCAGCGAAGCACGCAGATACGCGACCAATTTTTTTATCACGCCGCTGGCTGTTGTCAGAGTTCCTTATCGATGACACTAGGCCTTTTGGATAACGGAGTGAGAAGTAATCGATATTTCGAGCATTGGCATTGCCAGAGAGGGGGAGGGCGCTCGATCCCCACAGCGATATATAGCAGTGCTTTCCCCAGAAATATTTGAGACGTGGACATTTTGCGAGGCGGGGCATTTCAACATGGTATGCTGCGCGACGAGAAATGGAAGCTTCTAAATAAAAGTGGTTAGCGCTTATGGTTGTCCACTGCCGTTAGCCATCAAGCGCATGCGTCGACTACAGCGCGTAATGATTGACTCTAACATACGCACACATAACCGATAAAGGGGCGCTTGTGTTCGAGCGCTCGTATCGAATTTGGTGATCTCTGAGACCCCACGGGCACCTGCCAGAGATATCTCAGCATACCCAGGCGGCGGAAGGCGCGGCCCGCTGTCCTTGAGCGTGCTCGAGCTTTTCAATATATATATATATATATATATATATATATATATATATATATATATATATATATATATATATATATAGTTTGGAAAAGTAGGCGGCTTCGGCTGCCGTATGAGTATGAGACGTAGCACTTCAATGATATGCCATTTATTGGTCGACGTTTCGGTCAGAGCCTCGCCTTGAGAAAGGTCAGGCTAGCTCTGACCGAGAAGTCGACCAATAAATGGCACATCATTGAAGCGCTACGTCTCATACTTATATATATATATATATATATATATATATATATATATATATATATATATATATATATATATATATATATATATATATATATATATATATATGTGACGTAACAAGCGGGCGATAGCAGATGAAGCCGACGATGAGAAAGAAGAGACGCGTGCAGTGGAATAAAGCATGGCGCATCAACCACGGCACGGCTCCCGTCTATAGCGTTACACAAGTCGACAGGATGACGACCTGGCCGCCACCGCGTCAGCTTCACGTCATCAACGACGCCGTCAACACAATGCCGTGACTGAACGTCGACCACAGAACCAGACATCTGCTCTGTGCAGTGACCACCTTCATGGCAGCATCATCGGCAGACGTAAGCATTCCTCAGTACGCCGGATCAGTGGACGATGGACCCGTGGAGGACTGGTTACACCTCTTCGAACTCCACGCTACCGCTGCATCGTGGTCGGAACGGGACATGGTCGCCAAGTTCAACGACTACGTAACCGGTGAGGCCTTCCGATATTATTTGACATGCATCTTCCAAAACGATGAAACATGGAAAAAGATTAAAGATGAAATGATCGCCCGATTTAAAGACTACAGTGTAGACTCTCCTATCAGCCACCATTTTGACACACTTCGAGTCAGCCGTGGAAGTTATAAACAGCTTTCATGCAGTCATTATAATTCCCGAACAAGACCGCATATTATTAAATCGTCGACAAAAATCCCAGACTTGCGACGCTCAGAATATACGACGCACACTCAAACGCCTGGTCTCAATCGACAATTATCAAGAGACGATGTGAAGCCAGTGATCCGTGAACAGCAGTCAACTCGCAATTTCAAACGTGTGAAGCCAACGCTCCCTCAAATGTCACCAAGTCGTCTTTCTAAAAGACCCAACCTTCCACCAGCTTTCCCATCATTCCCGCCTGCCGAAAAGTCGCTGTCGCCTACCTCTTCACTGCGCTGTAGCGTTGGAGACATTAGTGAATCATCGCGTGCACTTGATTCAACATCTCACGTACGTGGTGCACCACCTGGCTTTCCTCTAAATAGCTCCTGTGTGGCTCGTGAACCCCCCTGCGTGCTTCGCAAGGTTACTACATCCACGGTAGGCGAGCTGATGCACCGAGAAAATAACGCACCAAGCCTCAGCCCTTACACCGAGATTCACGCCATACAAAAGTCTAGTGCGATGGTTCCCGAAAAAGACGTGCGCTCGCAAGCATTACCTGGCCAAGCCGTGTCTGCCGCATTACCGCCCACTACTAAACCACCTCAAAGTCGACAGCATGTGGACTCAGCATTGAGGACCAGCATCAATCCCGCAAACATAAAGGCAGCGACAATTTTTGGTGACAAGGAGACATGTCTCCCACCTGAACATTACCTTGAGACATACACGTTTAATGAGGCGATTCCCAACAACTCTGGCCCAGCAACACCAATGCCTATCAGGCCTCACAGTGGCCAACCATGCACCAATGACCTGCGGAACACATCGACCTGCGAACACAACCAAAGCCATGCTCTGGAAAAAACAACAGATCATCAACATTCCAAGCAAAACGAGCAACATCAGCAGGGTCCAAGCAACGGGGTCAAAGAGATTCACCGACTACAACCACGTACGAAAACCTTGCCAGGAACACGCTTGGTGCTTAAAAAAGAATGTTTGAGAGCAAGTGCGGTAAAACAAAGGCAAGCTCGACATCTGCAATATCCTCATCGAAGGGAACCTTTAGCGAAACGTTACCAGAAACGCCTTCAGCATCAGTCATCGGGTGTACACCTACAGTCAATGCGAATGCTACACCTCAGAATACGACGAAAAGTCATACAAGAAACAACCCCATGCATTCCGCTAGAACATGGACGTCGCCTCGTTATGCTCATGGCACGCACAAGCAAACTGGAAAAGCGGTGTATCTATTGGCCGCGACCAATAGTCCCGCGCCTACGACATCAGAACTACGGATGCTACAACATGCACCTGTCTCATGCAGTTGTGACGTGGTCGCAAACTGCATCCCCATCAGTATCGACGCTCAGGGTATGCTTACGTTGTCCGGACTGGAACAGCCAGCCTCGCCCACCTGAGTAGCGATAGACATCACCGGACTGACAATTTCGTCTAAGCACTTGTGAGACTGCGGCGCTACCTTGGACATGGAACTTAGTGCGTTTTTCATTTTTCACTCGTGAGACTCTCTTGCTGTTTCTGTTTCATTGTTTTCACTGGTCACGTCCGCTTCCTTTCGGGGGAGGGGGAATCCTGTGACGTAACAAGCGGGCGATAGCAGATGAAGCCGACGATGAGAAAGAAGAGACGCGTGCAGTGGAATAAAGCATGGCGCATCAACCACGGCACGGCTCCCGTTTCTAGCATTACATATATATATATATATATATATATATATATATATATATATATATATATATATATATATATATATATATATATATATATATATATATACACGTGTGTGTGTCTGTAACGACATGCGACAACGTTTATACGCGCAGCGTAATGACCATGCGCGATCAGCGTGCGTATGGAGCTGCAGTGGTCGTGAGTATTCAAGTCCCACGGTAATGCACTGTAACTCACTGCGACATTTATACGAATGAATGCTGAGGCTTCGCATATCGGCAGAGCGATACGATTGTGGCGCAAGCCATGGTGGGGGTCTCTGACCATTTCGACCACCCGTGGTTTTGTAAACCTTCAGTGACAATGCACAGGAGACAGGCTTCTACGAATATTGGCCTCCATCCAAAATGCAACGGCCGTATAGGGATCAAAGCCACGTCTTCGGGGTCACCCAGCCGAGCTAAACTGCAGTACCGCGGTACTATCAATGCACTCTTGGACCAATACATAGTTTACGCGCAAATTTATGAGTTTGACGCCCGCGTCATGCTGCTTGTGTAGGAATATTTTAAATCAATATTAATCCGTGCTGCATCGGGGTGATCTCGATTTGCGTTTAGTATAAGCGTGATGGCGCGAGATTTACGACTTTGTCTCAAAAAATACGTTTTCGGCAGAGAAAACGCTTTATATTCAACTCTTTTTCAGCATCTCAGCAAAGATGCTTGCAAAAACGAAGCAGCTTAAGTAATGCGGCGTCGCGCAGCCTTGCACAATTACCCCAGCAGTTGCCTGTACGTTCGAAAACTGCGCAGCCGAAAGCGAAGTGTACTCATAAAATGAATCATTCATGCAATACATACTGAAATCCTTGAATGGAACACCGGTTCATCCAGAATGGAGGAAAGCGTTCACTCCTCAGTGCCAGGCGCAAGATGTCTTCGGTACCATTGTCACAAGTAGGTCGCTGAAACCGACACTTATCAAGTACTTAAGCTCGTGTGAGTGTTCTAAATATTGAATGGACGCGTTCTCTCCAGATGTAGCGACGCTGTCGAACAGGTCACTCAGGAAGGACAAAATTTGGGCAACAGGAATTCGGATAGCCCAAGCCCACGCAGGAGCGAAATGGAATAGCATTGCTGGTGGGCGGATCGGAGCAGACTAACTTTGAAAGCACGCCTACCTACAGCGGCGGCAGCTCCCCCTGTTCTTTTGCATGGAAATAGGCGTATTTCAATAAACGAGAGCAAAAAGCGTGCGTCTTTATTGCGTGTGTGTTACCTATTTTAAAAAGCAATACCAGAGGTATTTTGTCTCAGTAAGGTGAATACTGCTGCGCGGTTTATTGAAAAAAAATTTTTTTTTCTGATAGCGTCTTATAGCGTCATGGCCTCGCCTGGTCGAGTTGAAATCGCCACTCCCATCGCTACCCGAGGTAAAGCCACTCGGAATCTGTTCTGAACCGCTTTTGCTCAAAAGCTTCGAGATTACACAAACTTACCTTACTACTTTTGTAAAGCTGAGTGAATTGTACCCCCCCCCCCCCTCCGCACCTCCACCTTTCCTTCTGTAGAGGTGAAGAAGAATATTATAATCAAAATATTTAATGGATGGTCATAAAATGACCATTTTATGAATACTAATGTAGGGTGCAATAACATTCTACATGCGCATCACTTCTTCAACTTCGCAGGAAGTATATTCTCGTTCAGTAAATACCTCGAGGTATTCTTCACTATAAAAGCGATTCCTTGGTAATAATGCAATAGCTACTCCGTGGTAGCTTAGCGGCTTAGCGTCTCTTGCTAAGCTCGAAGTAGTGGCTTCGATTGCCGGTAGCGGCATCCGAATCTTGAAGGAGGAGAAATACAAAAAAAGAATGTCACCCACATATTTAGATTTAGACGCAGGTTAACGAACACCAGGTGGTCGGAATTTCCGGAGCCTTCCACTACGGCGTTTCTCATAGTCATATCGCGGCTTGGGGACGTAAAACTTCAGAAGTCCTTAACTTTCCAAAGGTGGGCCCCGTCCCGGGGCCGGTACCATGTGCAAAGCATCGGCTCATACTGAAATTAAATGTGCATGAGGTGGACCAAGTCAGAAATCAAACAAAATCGAGGTTGCATCATGTAGACTAAAGGTGACTTGATGTCAGTAAAGTAGGCGAATTAGATGGTAATCAAGGTGATCAAAAGGTACCCCAACTGAGTCAAAGGTATAATGCCTTTAGTCAAGCTGTATATGGCAGGTTTCTGACCAAAAGTGTGTATGTCCATCGAGTCGCGTTTACAAAGGACCAAGTATTTCGCAGCTGTAGGTCGATCCCTCCACCAAATATTCACTGGTGATACTTCCTCACTGAGTGGAAAGACACCGATTTTTCAAAACGGTCTTATAGACATACAAGCTTCCGTATTTCTCTGAGTTTCTGCTCTTCTTGAGTGCCTATGGAGTCTGTGTGGTCTAAAACTTTTTTTGCGCTGCATTTCAGTTCGTCATCGCCATGGTGCCGACGTCGATTCAGCTACAAGAGTACCGGGAAGCGCACTGTTCTTCCATGCCTCGACAACGAGAATGCCTCATGCATCATCAGTTTTTCCCGCCAGCAGCGGTTTTACTAGCACCTCAAGCGGAGGCCTTCAGCAGGAATTCCCCAGAATCCCGGAACCGGAAGTGTACACCGAGTCCGGCTACTTTCCCGAGCACGATGTCCAAAGTTCCGGTGGTCAGATTGTACTCTACCACAAGGGTGTCTACAAGGACCTCGCCATGAAGATCGTTAGAAACCTCGTCGCTGTTGGCCGAAAGTGACAGCACAAAGCATCGATCTTAGGACTGCAGCTGCGCGCAGTCTGCAGTTCTCATTTAGATGTGAGAGTGCTGCGTCATTATATGAAGTGTAGTGTATTATTCTGGTGATGGCCATGCCTCCTGTACATTTTCTAAATAAAATTTTAATAGACGCCTGGATGTGTGCTTTCGCGTCCCAACAAATCTGTTGTCGCTGACGGACAGTTAGGCGGATTGCTTACGGTGAAGCAGTCGCCATTTTCGCGGTGTCGGTGCTTTAAGTCGTGGCATGTGTCTGTTGTAAGCGGTATCTATGTCGCTTCGACTCTGTCTGCTGCATGAGTCCACGGCTAGCGTGGCATCCTATAGGCGAGAATGCTGTTATTTGCATCTTAAGCATTTATGAGTTCACTACACTGAAGTCGTGGAGAAAGCGCCAACAATTTACCCGGTGTGGTGGAGATGTGTTCCGTTTTCTTTTAACTGCGATTTCGACATTACGACTCGGATTGGTCGTGCTGGTCGACAGTTCGCAGACCACAAATACTTTGCTCTCCAGCCAGGCACCCACGGCGAACCACAAGGAACAAGCGGCGTCAAAATTTCGTGCTCAACTTGATGCAAACTTGATGGCGTGCTGAATAGCCCGTCAGTGTCGCTGTTCCGAAAATGAAGCGAAAAAAATGGCGGAAAGTTCAGTTCTGAAGGATAATAAACACAACGACGGTCGCTTTACGAAACCGAAACTATAACCACACACAAGCGACTCTCCTTTCGCCGCCAGCTATAAGTACCGAGCGCCTCAGCCGTCGGCGGGTAGCCGTCTTCTATTCCGTACCGAACGGGGCAGTGTGGCTCGGCATATGAAATATTTCCTGAAACAGCTTTTTGACATTGTGTCAGCCAATAGTCCGCAGCATTATAAAATTATAAATTACGCGAACCACTACAACAAACTAAATGAGATTCCTGCCTTTCTCAAAAGTTCTTTTCCTTTTAAACAAGGCCGATGGTGTGGGCCCTACTAGCGAAGGCTGAGATGCCCACGCACTCGCACCACGCGCGCAGCGTTTTTCAAAGGCATCCGAGATGTTGTGCGCGCCTTTTATTCCGGACACTTAAATTGGCACCATTGGACACCGCTATACTATACCGCAATGGAAAACGTTACTCATGAGGTCAGTGGGCACTACGGCCAGTCAAATCATTCGTGAGCATTCCCATGGCACGACCTCAGGGCAGGAGCCATTGAAAACTCGCCTTTAGCGATGCGCAGGCTTAAAAACTTGTAGTAATTTACACACTTTACGCAAAGAACTTTATATTGGTCTTCTAATCATCAGAAAGGCTCGCGATACCGACTCAATGCGTTCATACACAACTGTGAACCATGTAGGAGGGCTCCATTAACGGACTGTTCAGTACGTTGATGTGATGAGTTATTGGTCTTTTGCTTGCATCCTGCGCTAAAAAAGGCCTGGAAGAATTCTAGTATTCGCGGAGTGGTTTGGGGTGACATGGAATCGAAACAGAACGGAATAGCTTTACGTTAGCGTAATCCTGCTCGATGTTTTCGGTGAATGTAAAGAACGCCATTTTTTAAAACACGGACGCGTCTGTTGTGACCGCTGTTTTAGCAGAGCTTCTTACAAAGTTGTCGAATGGGGAGTTCCCGGATTATCCGCTTTTGGGCTAGTCGGTACGACTGTTCACGATTGCAAAGTATGTGAAACGCAAGGAAAATGAGTAAAATATAAAGGAGACAGGAGGAGAGAAAGAAACGGCATGGGCTGGAAAAGACAGTGTCACAGGTGTCGAAGCTTGGGTGATAAAAAACGTTTATAATTGTAAAGGATTGGACAGGAGGTTATAAATGTTGACTACTGCGACATTCAAAGATGTCGACTACTGCGACATTCAGACCTTTCCTCTTGTTTGTGTCAACCGTACGATAAATCATTCGCTCGCAATCATATCAGAGCACTTTATTCACTTGCAGCACGCATGAGAACGGAATCGTATACTAGGCCAAGCAGCTGATACATCTAAGAATACGTGTATCAATACGAACAATAAAGTGCAAAAATTGAAACTCTTTATGCGCACTGGTGGCCACGCTTTAGCCCAGGCTGGTGTCGGTGTCGTTGGATGACCGTGCCAGGTGGTCCTGCTTCGTGCGGCTGCGATCAAGGCCTACGCCGGTTATGACCGCGTACGCGAACGCGATCAAGATGGCGACAACCAGCACGATCGTGGCGAGTACCAGAGGACGGGCCGCCATTTTCAGGAAGGAGAGCGCTCTGTCCGTGCCCGTCGAGTCGTCAGTCTTGCTCTGCGCGGCGGCACTGTCGCCTGCGAAATCAAATATGGAAATCGTGAATTCCCAGTAGAGGGCGTTCAACTCGGCACATCGCTGGCTGTTCCATACTCGCACGCGTTTTCTCTTTGCTGCGCGTGAGCGTCGGGGAAAGTGACAGGTTCCGTCCAATCGTCAAGTAGATATAGCTGGACGGCAGACTGGGAAATCTAAAGCAAAGACAAAGTTGCCTGCTGAAACACCGGACCAAAGGGGAAGTCAATTTAGCACGTTATAGACAACGCAAGCGCGTATTTCGCTAACGATAACTAGGTCTACAAAGTTAACCTCGGCAAATTTCTTTTTCTTGCAAAGGTACGAAGACACAGGATTTAGTAGGTACTCTAATTCGGTGGTCATCACCTATGGATGTGCAGTTGCCAAGAGAAGAATGGGGAGGGGGGGGGGGGTGGCACGCACGAATTAACGGAACATGAAGCGTGAAATAGCTGGTCACCTTGACTGATCGATGTGGTCTGAATAATATTCCTGCAGCAGATGTGGGAACAGTTCACGGAGCTTACGAAAAACAAAAATAAAAGCGATGGCTTGGCGGAAACCCTGACCCTACGCTGACACCACTGAAAAAACCGTTGCTTTTGTTGAAATATCGCCCACATGGAACAAGAGACAAGCTGGGCGATGTAGTTTACGTGGCATGTTAAAGCAGATTAAAAACAAAAGCCTACCAGGAACTGTTCGTTTAAATATTGAGCCTTTGCAGAAATTCCGCTGGTTTATAAATGCTGTCGAACGATGGAATAGGAATGTCCAGAAGGGCAACGGGACAATGCGCCATTATGAGGTTCTGTTCATTTCTCCGCCTTTACGCTGTCCTTATGTTGTGCTGAGTGGTAAAATTATTGAAATGATTTATTTCCCTACGCAGTATAGTCAACATTTGAGAAAAGAAATTGTCACCGAGAAGAAATTCAGAAGTTCTCAGCGACACACAGATTTGTTTTCTATTGGAAGCAGTAAAATCCTTTTCAAAGCCTTATTTCGCAGTAATAAAACCGCCATTCTTGCTGCGAAAGCAGGCTTGGCGACGTGAAAACAAAAAATGGGGCGACACCATCTTGAGCTCCCCGCACCTCTTCCTGACGTCCTATGTATTAAGCGTCATCTGCTGAGGGCTCCGACAGTCCCGTATTTAATCAAATCTAATAACGATTTATAGTCTGAAGCAGATACGTAGCACAGCTAAGCAGATACGTAACACAGCGAAGCAGGTACGTAACACATGTAGTATAAAGGCGCTTCAGCGAGCCAGTTTGGCAACACTACTAAAACAAAAATAACGAAGAACTTCCCGATGTATGACGTCACACATAAATTAAGGTGTTGACGCGCGGGAATGAAAAACAAACAAACAAAAGTTTAAGCTTCATTTGCTCCTGCAAAATATCGATGACGGCGAAGTGAAAGTCAATTTTTGAAGAACATAATAGTTCGTTAGCGCAAACGGATTTAATTCTTAACTTAGCGTACCACTAACACCTGACAACGGTACTGTCGCATTTAAAGTATGCTCAAAAGCAACCTAGCGATTAGCCCTGTCTGGTCGGCACTCTGTTCTTGCTAATTTTCTTTTTCCGCATTAGCGACCACTGCATCCAGTATAACAAGGAACATTATGCTTTGTAGGCATAATTAAGAACGCGTAGAATATTATAAGACCGCATCGGAAAAGAAGCCAATTTCAAGCTATCACAATCTTAAATACATCAGTTCCCTGCCTCATATTTATTCAGACCACCCTACTCTATATAAAAATAAAGCCAAATACAACACCTGCAGCCAACTTCGCAAATATTGATCCATAATTGCGAATCGACAAGCATTTCAAATAAACGGACTAGGTGAGCTCAATGTCTGAATGTTAGATATCGTTCGATGCAGCGGAAGTGCTTGTGCATGTAATCGCTAAATGCATATCATGGTCTCTGATAGGTTTTTGCTGAAGATGTCACATAAGTCATAATGTGAAGGAACTTCAATAAAAGATTAAACTTTCTGTGCCTATCACATCCCTTCAGAAATGCAATTTCAAACTAAGTGTTTCGACTTAGTTTTTAAGAAGAATCTGCAAACATGTACCCTGACACACTTCAGGGCCACTAAAGCGAACGTCCCGACAAGTGGCCGCTAGAGCCACCGTTTCGAAACGGTGGCTCTAGCGACATTACCTGTTCTTAATCGTTTCAACGAATCATTCAACGATTTATCGCTGCCTAAACTTCTTGTCTGGTTGGGAGGATTTGGCATGCAAAACTTTACATTAGAATGCAATGCGACCAGCCAGCACTGGTGAACCATGTCTGTGCGGACATTGCGTTATATTACGGTGACATAAGAGCCTAGCGCAAGTGGGCAACGAATTTGATAAATATATAAGTATATTTAGACTAATCGACTTGTCGGTTTAGGACTACGTTGAACATGTCATAAACTATCTAAACGCCCTGCACGTCTAGATAGCGCTCACCTTGTTGCCGGGCCAGTAGCTGCAGTTCATCAAGAGCGGCACTGTCGTAGAGGCTGATGCCTCAGAGGTATGCTGCTGTCTGAGGGTGTCGGTAGCAGCGTGGTGTCCGGCGACCACTCGGAACCGGTGCTCACGATCACCTGCTGCTGTGGCTCTCGGAGAGATGACTGCGCCAGCAGGTCTTGATGGCAAACGTTCATCATATCAGGATGTGGTCCCTTAGCACGGCACCGCTTTCTAGTTCAGAGAGTTCTTCGTCCATGACCGCCGGATTCGCTTTACAGGCAGGGCGAGCTCCTTCTTCTTCTTCTCCTTTGTACTTTGGTACATACCCACGCAGGGGATTGGCCAATACTGTTTTGACTTTAATAGTAGTTTGAGACGTGTGGTTTGGCGAAGCACTGGTGATGAAAATTAGGTAAAATAATTTTGGTTTCATTTACAAATTCTATAATCGCTTAACAAATATCCATGTCTGTACCCCAAAGTGGACCCTCCAAATGAAAGAACAGTGATCTCAGTAAATTCCAGGCGCGCTTCTTCTTCTTCTTCTTTGCCTCACTTTCATGGTGTAATTAATGCCCTAGCTTGTCAATGGTGGGAATATTTTTTTGGAGAACTCACATGCCTTGATCGCTCGCTTTGTAGCAGGATATGGCGACGCCCACGACAATTTACGACGTAATTGCAGTGCCATACCCACTAGCGCAGAAAGCGTAAATATGCAGGGAAAATACGAAAACAATTTTACCCTTGCAGACTGTCAGTTGCGTCATCTAGGCGCAGTAGAGGGTAAACGTCCTCGAAAGCGATCTCATAATCCACAAAAGACGACGCAGAGACATCTCCTGTGTAACACGAACGAACGGCAAGATATTCCCACGGAGTCTAGGGATGTCGAAAGAAGTAGAAGAGAACTAAATCACTTGTTGACTCGTTCGTAAATTATACGGCATTCCGTGGGAGATACCCGGTACGGCTATTTCCGTAATGGAGATTGGTTGGCGGTATCGACCTGACGTGTAACAGCTCACGTTCGTATAGGGAAGTTGTTTTGATACACAAGGAGAACGAAACCCTCATATGCGCAGGAGCTGAGAATTTCGGGCAGGTGTAAAGTCGACAGTAAACCAGGACACTAACGCATCTCTCAGCGGTGGGTGGGATGTAGAAATAGCACTGAACGTGCCCTACCTCGCACAGCACGCACTATTGGGCGGGCCCAAAGCTTGTGCATTGTTGAGGTATTGAAGTAGCGTCACAGACTAATGGAAGCGGGTGCAAACGAAATGGTGTCGTAGACCTGGGTAATGCCCACAGTCGCAAGAGGCCGCAGCAATCCTTCTGGGGTAACGACGCGGCAAGATGGGCAAAGCAGTTGAACAGCATCGCCGAAGCTGTTCCTGTACAGATCACGCAGTGGTCTGTACTGGAATAAAATAATGGAATATATAATGGAATAAAATAACGACGATGACTGATCGAATGAGGCGCGCATACACAATTTCCGTCTCCAGTAAACGACCAAATAAGCCTTACGCATTAAGCACTGGCGCCTGAGCAAGGCCATTCATCTGAAGGACAGACAGCTGCGTGCTATACGAAATCGTTTATTCTGCAGCTGTAGCTCACAAAACGAGGCTGTGCTACAGTATCCTGGCGAGATAATCTTCACGGTGTCTACTTCAGCTAAAAACCTTAAAACACGTTTAAAATGAAGCAGCTGTTCCTGACATATACAGAATGCTGGGTGGAGAGGGATGTGCTCGTGATATGTGGAATTAACGTACTTTTTTTACGCCGCCCTTCCACTTCATTGCACTTAAGATTACACCATCTCCCGCTAAAGGGGACCATGAGGCGATGCGAAGCAGCACGGGGGGTGCACAATGCGTTTGCATCGGTTTGACGCTAGCAGACGCTGCCTGCGTCAGCGTTGTCTCTCGAGGGCGAGGGCGCGTTCTCGTTCCTTGCGAGCTGGGAAAGCGCTCATCGAAGATTTCCGTCAGGCGGCAGCTGCGGGCGCTGCAGCGAGCGCGCGGCAGGCGAAGGAGAGAGTGACGTCAGCACGCACTGCGAGGGGAGCGTGGCGTCAACGCGCAGCTGCGGCGTGACCTACTTGGCACCGCTCCAACACCTGCGGCGAGGGGAGCGTGTTGCGGCGCGTTCGTACGGACGGAGGGACAGCGTTACACAGGCTAGTCAAGAGCTGCTTCGCATCTAATAAGGACAAGCCGTAAGGTGGTCACCACACCTGTCACATGAAGGGGGACCGCTTCCATTGAGATGATATGAATGTGTTGCACAGGTATGCCCTATCCTTAACCTTGTAGGGGTTCGGGCCGCCTTGCCACTAAAGGTGAAGCCGCCACGGGGAAACTCAACAAGAAGAGCGTTCAATAAAGCTAGCTGAGAACGCTACTAACACCAAATTCTCGCGAGCAAACGCACTTGCGTTTAGCCTTCCGGTTCAGCACACCGCGCACACCGCAGTCGCAGTCCGTTGCCGACTGTACAGGCAGCGCAACAGCTGCTGCCTTAGAAGGGGGAAATCGGACAGCACGCACCGCTCCCGCGCAACACGTGGCGTTACGGGCGTTTCTAGCGAGGATATAGTGGCACGCGCGATCTAGAACAACCTGCAAAGGAGTACTTCACTGTACCTCTGCCTAGTTTTAGATGCGAAGCAGCTTATAGTCGGGGCAACGCCTCCTAGAAAAACAATGCCTGGAACGTGAGCCGCAAACGCGCTGCCCTACCCTCTGATTTTACCCTCCCCTCCGGTACGGAGGCGAGCGCCACTGGCGGTCGCTCCTTGTAAACACGCCGACGCGCGGCCGCCGGCTGCCGAGCGGCTGGCTTCTCGCGAGCAGACGACACCTTGCCGACCGCGCGTTGTCACCGCTGCTATGTGCAGACGTTTCTTTTTATCGCTGTGGCGAGGTAACAAATTGCCATATGAAATAAAGTCCACTTTGTTGAAGGTCATTTTTTTTTAACAGCAAATAAAGGTTCACCGCAATGACGGTAATCCGTCTGCTTAACGCAGTAGATTTACGTTGGTTTGCGTGATGTTTTTCGCCGTCTGTCTTTGCAGGCCCAGTTCTCCGTTTCCTTTGAGTGGCAATGCGTTGCTGTTGTGTGCCGGGCTGCTCACCGAGTTGCCGACGGAAGCGACCGGGTGTGTCTTTTCACGAAGTGCCAGGAGAGATCTCCTTGCTTGAGAAGTGGCCTGCACGCACTGTCAGGCGCCTTTCCCAGCGCAACAATCAGGAACACTGCGTCGTATGCAGTCTGCACTTCCATGCGAGTGACTTCAAAAGAGACTTCACCAGGCGCTTACTCAAGCCCGGTGTAGCGCCAAGTGCGTGTTCGGCGAACCAACGCCGGGCCCCGCGCGAAACGTCGTGAGTGCCAGTGTGTCCAGGAGCACTACAGGGCCAACAGTATACGGCGAACTGTTTCCGTGGCTTGCTGAACCGGACAGCACGACACGAACAGATGTATCCGCAAGCACGTCAGTGGCGATCGGCGAACTGTCGTCGTCATTCCCACAACCAGCTCAAAGCACTATTCAAGGCTCACCTCAAGGCTCACTTCAAGCGCTGCGTTAACTACATCATGCGAGTAAAAAGTAGAACATTTTGCTGCAGAGAGCAGGTAGGTTTCAACGCGTTTCAAGGCGGCGTCGTTTCAACGCGTTCCAAGGCGCCGTCGTCTGCTATCAAACTCCCGCCGCACGCTCACGCCGGCGGTCCGGTCAGCGCGCCGGCCGGCTGCTCACAGCTACGCGATTGGCTACGCCTGTGATGTCAGGTGACCAGGCGGTCCGGAGGCGAGCGCTCTCGCACGGCGTCTGGTCGAAACAAGCGGCAGGGAGCTCCCTATGGGAAAATGAGCGACATTCCAGGCATGTATTTCTAGGAGGCGTCGGTCGGGGCTATGTCACTCACTCACTCCCTCTATCCATCTGCCGTGTGGTGTGGACACCCGCACTGCGCATGCGCATGCTCCTCCCCCTCCTCTCCTTGTCTCATCTCCTCTCCCCTCGGCGTTACTCCTATCCTCTCCAAACGGCGCGCGTTGACTATGGAAACGCTCTTTCTAAATGAACGCTTTACAGCTCGCAAGGACGAGAACACGCCCTCGCCCGCGAGAGACAACGTGGGACGCAGGCAGCGTCTGCTAGCGTCAAACCGATGCAATGGTCCGGCGCGGTGGTGTAGTGGTTACGGTACTCGGCTGCCACCCAAAAACGCGTGTTCGATCCCGGCCGCGGCGGTCGCATTTTCGATGGAGGCGAAAATGCCAGAGGCACGTGTACTGTGCGTTGTCAGTGCACGTTAAGAACCCCAGGTGGTCTAAAATTTCCGGAGCCCTCCACTACGGCCTTTCTCTCCTCTCTATCCCTTCACTCTCTTTCCCCCCACCCCCACGGACGCTTAGCCGTGCTCCCTACATGGGCTACAGAAATTAGCTTCCTTTCCTAACCGAACCACCACACAACCGATGCAAACGCGCTGCTACCGCGGTTGATGCTTGGCATCGCCTCATGGTCCCCTTTAGCAGGAGATGGAGTAATTTTTTCGTAAATCCCTTTGTCTATTGTTATTTTATCACGTGGACTTTGCTTGACACTTCATGGTCCCACTGTCTTTGCCAAGATTTGAGCAGCTCATGGCGCAGAAAAGAGTTAAGGCCTCCAGGGGGAATAGCTGTGTTTTTTGAGTTCATGCAAGAGCTACTTAGGCAGCATTTTTGTCCGAAGATTCGTTTTTATGCCTGTGTGGCCGGGTACCCAGCACAGTATTATGGCGTGGCCGCCTGTATAAAATCAGCACAGC
>CM023488.1:51958434-51993737 GCA_013339685.2 Hyalomma asiaticum
CCTTGCGTAAATTATTCCTTGAAAGCGCAAGTGTTTGAAAGCTGAAACATTTCACTGCGAAATCGCATAGAGCACTCACAAATACGCAGCAGCCTTCTTTCTAGTAGAAAGACCGCGCAAACACCAGCAAAAAGAAGGAACTTAACGACTGGTCCACTGAATAACACTTGAAACTTGTGAACAAAAGCGCATGTATAAAGTAGAACAACAAGAGATACACAATCTCCGTGTCATGTCGAAGAAATTTTCTTCAGACTAATGAAACGTCCTGTTCTCGTAAAACTGCTATAGTACCTCGGTAGCGCGCTTTATCTGAATGGTCATCGTGCCCAGATGTGGTCAGCGTGCCCAGCGTGTCCATAAAACGTTCCTGACAGCGTCGCAATCATATCACTAACTCCTAGGAAGAAGTAATCCATCTTTTCTATGGGTCTTTAGCTTCTCGAATAATTTGTTTTTCAAGGAGGCAGATTTCAAAATCATATCAATGTCTCCAGTTATAGGCACACACGTTTCTGAAGTTCGTGATTGATGTCTGGGGCTTCGCATCCAGAAACCATGCTATCATTATGAGAGAAGCCGTAGTGGAGGGCTCCGCAAATTTCGACCACTAGAGGTTCTTTTACGTGCACTGGCAACGCACAGCACAAGGGCCTCAACATGACGCTTCCATCTAAATGTAGCAGCCATGGCCGGGATTCGATCCCGCGACCTCCGGATGAGCAGCCGAATGTCATGAAGACTCGACCACCGTGGCGGGGCTTCTGGAATTCTCGGCACGAGTACAAATTTCCTCCCCTAGAATACTAAAATTTTCAATCTTGTTGCAGCCATGGCAGCCTGCTTGATGAAGCGTTAAATCTGATTGATAGCAAAATGCATTGATATCGTGCATGCTTACGTTTCTGTTGCAGAAAATTTGCATAAATGGTGATTGTGTGCAGGATAAGCAGAAGTACTCAACGTATGAACCGTCGAAGTGACGAGAGAAATGAGAAGTTCAGCAAAAAAAATATTTAGCCCAACAAGTTCTAATGAACATGAGCACTTTCAATCAAACTATCTTGAGTACCATATAGGTAGCTGGAGTGACGTGTGAGGTTACTGCCTCGGATCTGACTAATTTAGGCCTACAGTTTGACCAATATGATATGTATGTTCGTAATAAACATTTGGTGGCTGATTTGTGACATTTCGTGAATGATGATTTGTGATACTGGTGAAACCATTGGCGATATTTTCTCCATTACGCAATACTTGACGTGTCTGTTCAGGCAGTTCGTAGGAAAACGGTCTTTGCGTCTGGTTACTTGTGATTCGTTTTTTGATCTTTCCTAGATTTTTTTGAAGATCGGCTGTCAGAATCGCGGTGTAGCCTACTGCTACAAAAATTACTGAGCAATCATCTTATTCTTCCTAATAACCGTTATTTGTGGTTTACAACAAAAAAATACACTCTCTTGACCTCTTAACATAGAACCTAAACTTCAGCATAATTTATTTCAAGGCAGACGATTTCCAAATCATCTTAATGTTTGCAGCAATATGCATGCATGTTTCTGGAATTCTTGATTGATTTCTGGGGTTTTACGCCCTAACACCACTATACCATTATGAGAGGTGATGTATAGTCGGAATAATTTCCGAATAATTTCATGTTTATGAATGTGGTTCTCGCAAGGAAAAATCAAACATTCATGCCAGATCCATGTCATGAAAGCCGTCGGAATAGCCAGTCGGTCCTTTCGTCGTTAATCGTAACGTAACCGGCCAGAGCATCAAGTTACTCGACTATCACCTGTCAGTTCTGTCAGCTATACATTTGTGCTCAGCCGGAAAGTTACCTCCTTTATCTACTAATGTTGTCTGGATGCTCCAGCCTTCATTATTATCTTCTCACCGTATTTTACTGACTTAAGGCGTTCCACGCCCAAAAACAACGACATGAATACGAGAGACGCCGTAGTACAGGACTCGCGAAATATCGACCAGCTGGGGCTTCTCACACGCACGGACACCGCACGGTTCACGGGCCTCAACATTTCGCCTTCGTCGAAGAGCAGCCGCCGCGGTTGGGATTCCGTCTTGCGACCTTCGGATCAGCAGCAAAATGTGATAGCCACTAGACCAGCATAGCGGGGCAACCGCATCTCTTTCTTCACATGTATTCGAGCACGTTTTTCTATTATCTACCCATGTATCATTTATCTAGTTCTTTTATTCCTTAATTTATTTATATATTTATTTATGGTCTTTGGATTTCACGGTACGAAAAAGCTGCCGCGGCTGCGCTTGAATTAGTGAACCTGCGACTAACAGCTCAAGCTCATCGACACTTTATTTCACATAAGGCTTTGGACAGTCGCCATTACGTATGAGTTGGTTGACAGCAAGAGTCGGTCGAGAAGAAGGGATGAAGGAAGATCGTGCACAAATGCCGTACACTGAGCTTCGCAAAGCGATCGCCATGTCGCAGTTGGTCGAGTGCAAAAAGGCCAATATATAGTGGTTGGCCAAGGGCAAAAGTTAATGGGTCAAGCAACAGCAGCTTGCCTCTTCATGTCACATTAGATATACCAATCCACGGCGAGGGTACGAATCTCTCCAGATCGAAAAGGTGAATGTGACTCACTGACCCTGGCTGTGCGATCAATTTATGCCAGGCTTCGAACTGTCACCGCGGTCGAATCCTGAAGACATTTAGTCGAATCCACTAGCAAAAGGCACAAGTGTCCTTCAGCCAGGCGACATTAAGTGTGAAACGCCGGTGTGCAACTAGCAAGAACCTCCAATCTAAAGACGAAACTTCATAGGTAAGATATTGACACGTGTTATAGACCAATTCGATGTCATTTAAACGTAGCTTGTGAAAATGGAGACGTCAGCGGTGCCGAATGAAAATCGGGACAATTGTAAATGTCAGCCACTTTAATGGTGCACTTTTCGGCCATGGCGCCAGGAGAAGTCGCTAGCCGTCGGGTCGCACATCACACGCGGCGTGCATACTGTTGCAAGGACAAGAACAGTCTCATCTTCATAGATAGGTAGACGCTGCTGCATATACTCCACTAGGTCTACCTCCTAGACATACCGATCTAATGACGTCCGTAGACACAAGCAGTCGCTGTTTAACACACGACTGATCAGGTCGTGCTTCCGCACATCTGTCGGTCCACGTCCGCGAAAAGGTAAACTTGAGCACCACTAAAATGGCAGGATATATTGTTTCAAGTCACTTTCTTGATCTTGTAGAGCAATAAAATGACCTGCATATCTGTAGACAAATCCTCGTTCACATCAGTTCACCGTGTTTATATGAAGCTAGAGCGTTAGTGATGCCCGCTCTTCATTTCGGACAACGAAATAGCATGACCGCAATCGCCATATTTTTCTGCACATTTATGCAACTGCAACCACTGGAGGGCGCTTTACGTAAGTACGCATTGCAAGCTCACCTTCCGTACTCCCTGTGTTACGGAAGTTACGGTGGTTCGAACTCTCTTAAAAGGACCTCGTTCTATCCTAACCTTCACCTGTAAATAATGATTACTACACCCTTTAAGCACTGAGTCTTTCCATAGAGTAGGCCTCACGATTACCTAAAACATTCATGAATTCATTGATTTTGAGAACTTGTACAGGTTCGCGCGCGATGTCACATCGCACTGTTAGTGTCTACCCTACGTGGTTTGAAACTTGTGGTGTAATAAGGACGGCCTTCGTAAGATACGAGCGCATAAAATCTGATGTCACAGCACGTGACTTGTCATGTCGGGGAGCTTCACGTCTCAAAATCGAAGCGGCGAGCATACATAGCCGCCGCTGTGGTAGGTAAGCGAAAGGCCAGCATGTGCTCGGTGGTCATGACGGGATCCAAGGAGAAGTGACAGTGGCTGCATATATTGAAAGCAGAGATAACAAGGACCTTACAATTTGTTTATAGCATCCCATGTTATATGCATTTTACAGAGACATTTTTTAAAGGCGGTATTCTTTCTTGGGTTACCTAAACACGAAAAGCCTTGTGGCTGTCCGTCTGTCACTCGATTCAACTCGATTCAGTCGACCGACCAAAACCAAGAGTGCTGCCAGCACTGGTGGTGCGAGGCCATACTCGCCGCATTATAGAGCACAAAGGAAATCTCATGCGTATTTAAGGCACAATGTACCTATTTAATCGTGATCTGTAGCGTTTGTTTATTAACAATACACAATTGGCTGCTTTTTACTTTTGTAATAAAAAATCTAAGCGTTAGAAATGGTGTCTACTAGACGGTACGTGTTAAAAACAAGCCGACATAGGTCGCTGCTCTGTAGCCGGTCTTTAGGTACCAACAAACGACGCGAGAGTGGAGTGAGACGGAAGGGGAAGAGCGCAAGTGCGGGTAGGGGAAGAAGACAATATGTTACGTATCAGGGGCGGCACAAGACCATGGTCTTTCGACGTCATTCGCAGCAAAGCCATTTTCTATGAGCATACACATATTCTGCGAGTAATTTGTAGCGTTAAACCTCAGATTGCTCTATTGCTGCCCACCGACGTTGCTTCTCTCAGGCTCCATGCAAAAAGTGTAATATAAGCCACCGCTATATAAATGACACGCTGCTTGCAGTGCAATATTAGTGCTGCTAGAAATGTTTTCGTTAAAATGTCACCACACATGGATATAGGCTTGTGAAGATCTCGCAAGCGACAGTTCAGTGAACTCTACAATTGTAACTCTGCTATGTTTCAGGCATACTTCATATTGTAACACCAGGAACACGCTTTCTTACCTTTCGCTACTCTTGATTTCAGCAGCTACTGGCCACCAACAAGTGGTATTCCCAAAGTTGTTGGAAAAACGGAACGATAATGGGGGCAAAGTCCTCCGCATTAACCAAGAACTCACATTGAACCTCGAGAAGAGTTCCATTCTGGGCAAGAACTTTCTTCTCCGGACTTACGAGGATGATATTATGAAGCACAGTTACGTACGTTGAACACTGACTTTTCGTAATGACTCCGTACTCTCAATGGTGGACCAACGTTTCTTTATAGTGAACTAAACAACTCCGATGAAGCAACGTTCTTTTTAACGTCCTTGTCCTATGATATGTTGCTCGAATGCTTCAAATATTCCGATACTCGTAGCCAAGTGCGTGGCGTGTGGTTTACGATGGTCGTGCCATCCATTTGGAAAACAGGTCAATTTTCCGAAAAAAATAAATTGCTCTCGCGCATGGTATCCTACAAATTTTAACAATGAATGGTTTATATTGAGAAATTGGCTTGCAATACCTTAAGGCATAAATTAAGGTTGGTATGTGTTCTAATATATGTATTGCAATGCCTTTGTTACGTAGGAATTGAAGGAGTGTTCTGTGATACTTCTTATCGTTTATCTAATTGTTAACACTGGTCAGTGCGCTATAGTGGAGGCCAGCTTGCTGTAGTAGACGATGGCATTCAGAATGCATTCCCGTAGAAGTCCATATCAGATGGTACGCATCTGCGCCTCTCGTGGAAACATACTATGGACACGTATCACAATGTGGTAGGTTAGATTAGTTTTAGATAAATTGTCTGCGTAAGGGTCACCCCACCCGAAGTCTCATATGAAGAACTTGTTCCGCCCTACTAAAGGGATCCTGACACAAAAAATTTCTTCTGGACTTTTTTCCTGCAATATGTAGCTGGGGACCTGCTAGTGATAACACTGCACATCATTTACTCCAGTGCGCGACAGATAATTATTTACGACCTATTTATTAACGACTACTCCCAAGTTTTAGTTTGGCAGAGCTCCAAAAGGACAAGCCGCCGAACGGAACTGGAGCCACCTACGGTAAAGAAGTTCCACCCCGTCAGCCCACAAAACAGTGGCGAACTTTCACACGATCGTGCTCAATTTCTTTAGCCTGTAGCACATTCGGCGCATTCCTGTCATTGTTCCTATCATCGTCATCGTGTGGCAACGATTTTCGGGAGGCCTGGTACTGCCGGGAGTCTACTAATTCAGGTGCTGCAAACATGCAATGGCCATAGTGCCTATTGTGTCATCGTTTGCAGCTGCACTGTTCGGAACCCGGCTGCCGTGGTGACGTCGTGGAAGTTTCGGGTCCCCTTGGGGTCACCCTTAGTATTGTCGATGTCTCGGGGTGCAGCAGGCAGCGCTGGACTGCGCGCATGAGCTTAAATATTCATTTAAATTTCCTTCGAAACACTTTTCTCTCTTGAGTTCGGGCAGGTGTCATGCGCATGTCCACGAAAGTCGATTCCGCAAGCTATATCACCAGCGAAATTTTGGTGTCAGCGTCCCTTCAAATTGAAATAGGAGGGAACAGACACCGCATGGGATTGAAGCGTACGTGCCCTGAGGGAGAAAATTCTTATGAGGACCAGAGGGGACTGAGGGTGGTGGAGATGGAAGTAGAATATGTGGGGACTCTGGACTGGGAGGGCATTGTGGTCGCTGGGCCACATCAATTTCGTAGTATTGAACTTGTACCCAGTGTACTTTGACGCATGTGGCTGCTTTTCTATTCATGGCATCTGTGGCCTCGCAGATTTCTGTTATTTCGCATGCCTTCTTAAGTTCCCAAATAGCCCGCAGGGATTCGGTGAACACATTTGTTCGTTCAATAGCATATGACTTTGGAGTTTCCATCACTGTGGAAAACAGGAGCGCATATTAAGACGTTACACGTAGAAAGGAAAACACACCTGAAGTGCTCACTCACAACTGTTTATTCCCACATGGAAACACATACATATACACAAAAATATTCACATCGTGCATGACAATCTTGGCTGCAGAAGCTTTGCATCTATGACACGTAGTTAACACCTGTTAATGAAATTGGACTTTTTATCTTGCATTGTTATGTATCTATCGTTGACTGACGCAGAGCGCGGCGTTCCTTGTGATATTATATGCCTCAGAAATTTCTCGTGTAGTTTGGTGATGGTGAGGGAACAAAATGCTTGTCTTTTTTAATAGGGGAATACAGTTGCACGAAAGGCAATTCATAGCAAGATTAGATGTAGGCGTGGTAGTCACTGAATTTTCGTGCTCAGCGAGACGAACCTTAACACATCGGATAGTTTGGCCTGTGGTAATATGACCACGTGAAAATGGAACCGTGTAGACGACTCCTACACCACAACCTACACACCATGTGCTGGGGTACTTGTCGCACTGGACTTTGTCTG
This sequence comes from Hyalomma asiaticum, assembly GCA_013339685.2. Taxonomy (NCBI): domain Eukaryota; kingdom Metazoa; phylum Arthropoda; class Arachnida; order Ixodida; family Ixodidae; genus Hyalomma; species Hyalomma asiaticum. The sequence continues at coordinate 51,965,630 of CM023488.1, forward strand.
GTACTTGGCTCAGTGACCTTCTGTGCAAAACTGAACAAATGCGGCTCGGATTGTGTGACACTGGAAAGATCCATCTTCACGTCATATCGTTTTCCAACAGTCTTCAGGCCATGTGATATTTCATTAATGTAGCGAACTGCGGAATTTATGGAGTGCTTGCTTAAATTTCACCGATGTAGCAATTTGGGCAAGTTGGTATATTATCTTTAAAAACGAAAAGCCGCACGAAACACAAGGTAGAGGAGAGACGAAAAGCCTAACCTGCTCACTTAGAGAACTGCGCCGGTACTCTCTGTTCTTAGCCAATTTAACCAGCATTTCCAAATCAGCAGCAATGAGGTGCGTAGCGTATCCAGCAGATTTCTGACGGTCCAATTGCAGCTAGAAGCTTTTGCTCAACTTGTGTATGCACTTCTTTGTAGTGCCGCGTTTCTCAAATTCAGAGTTCCCTGACACGCATTCCAACAACTTTTTTATCGTTTATTTTTTTTTTGTGAACGAGGGATATATCGCCCAGCAACTGGTGGTCCACGTTTAAACTGATACCGACGTCAAGTAACTGTAACGTGTTATCTCATGTTATCTCGATGGAAAAAACAAGCCAATTCCTCTTGCTTTAAAAGTTTCAACAGTGTGTTCCGTCTTCTGTGAGGTGCATGCCGCGTAAGAATCAAATAATCACCTCATTATGAGCAGACACACGACACAGGTATTAGATGGTCATTTGATTTGAATGAGGCGTGGAAGTCTGTGAACTTTGCGCAGCCGGTGTGCACCAGTGCCAGACCGGTGAATATTGCCGCGATAACTTCTAAAGCTATATCAGTTTACTGGCTCGCTTGCCTGACTTGGCTTGTCCTTGTATCTGCGCTGGATCACACCACCTGATGCGTGAACTTATTTTCATGATTTCTTACATCAGAAACGTCTTTCACCTTAAAGTGAGTGCATCCTAGAGCAGAGCAGATTTTTATCAAGCACCCGCAGCTTCACTTGATTTTGGGGCTCAGGTCAGCTCAGTTGAATAAACGTTTTGTTGCGGCTTCCTCTCCACCTTGTGAGAACATCAAGACCCGGTACGTGGGTCTCAGTGGCCCCGAGGATTGTAGCAACGCCAAATCTTAGTGTTAGTGGGCACTGGGTGATATTTGTGCGTCCTGCTTTACTGGCCACCACAACATAGCTTGATTTTTGGGCGTGGATGTCGCGCTTAGTACACGACCGCCGAGAAGCGGAAAGCTTATGATTAAGATTGTGTAAAAAAATACAGCTGCTCAAGTTTCACTGATTGCGCAGCACGATTCGAGATTGAAAGGAGCAATTGACACTCCCGGTGGTGAGGTGTTTCGCAAACTTCGAACGAGGTGCGTCATAACAATCAGTGTCTGCTAAATTTGTCCGTTTTAGTTTGGATGTAAGTGTGGCGCAGAAAAAACAATACCTTCTTGTTATTTCTTCCGTTCTTAAATTTAACTTTCATGTCGGCTTGCTCGTTATTTCTTAAGGGGCTGCTTAAACGTGACCGTAGGAAAAGGCGCCTGAAAATTACCATGCACCCAAATAATAGCTAACATTTAGTGCATTTTGAGAAGATGTCAGCAACAACGTCTCAACTTATACGGGCGCCATAGCCAATAATAAATGCCTCGCGTAAGTGACAATAGACAGTAAGGGCTGATTCACAAAGCCCCAAGAGAAAGGCCCGGAGATTGTCTCCTCAAATAAAAGTTATTCGTTTTGTGGGGTTTCACGTCCTAAAACCAGTTCTGATTATGAGAGACGCCGTAGTGGAGGGCTCCGGAAATTTGGACCACCTGGGGTTCTTTAACGTGCACTGACATCGCACAGCACACGGGCCTCAACATTTCGCCTCCATCGAAATGCAGCCGCAGCGGCCGGGATTCGATCCCGGGACCCTCGGATCAGCAGCCGAGTACCTTAGCCACCAGACCACCGTGGCGGGGCAAAAAATAAAAGTCAGGGTAAGCTTTTATATGGCAGCCATGTCGAGAAACCTGCTATAAGAGAGCCCGACATTTTTAATTGACGTCGTTTCTGCGCTTATAGTTCATGTAAACGCCATAAAGGTGGACTTACCACTTAAATGACGCGGCTTTTTTTACCAAAGTACAATACCCTCGATGCTACTTAACTCCGCGAGTCCCCACCTGCACATAAGCGATATTTCGCTGAGGAACACTAAAGCTCAGTAATCCACAGGTCAACTTACTTCTCGACCTTCATTTTAACAGGCCCATCCTAATATCAGTCCGTAGCGTGCACACCAGATTTTCTCACGCCGTGCAGAATTCAACACAAATACGTGCAGTTGTGTTAACACGCTATTCTATTGAAAACCTGAAAAGACGAGCATCCCGCGAGGACTTTACACTAGAGCTGAGTCATTATTTTTTCCGTAGGATGTCCTCAAATCACACTTGCGTCCAAAATATCAATGCGCTAGTGACGATGAGGAATGGAGTCAAAATGAAATTATCGGTTTTATCAAAACCGCACAATGAAATAGCCAAGCTTAATAGCTAGGTTAGCTACTACGTCTTATTTCGTTCTGCGGTGTATTTAATTGTTCACACGTGCGATCATACACAGCGGCACTTTTCAATGTCAAGGTGACGCGTGCAAAGGCAGAAAAAGTATCCCATTTCTACTTGAAACTTCAATCGCCGTAACTTAAATCCTTTCTTCACGTCGCCTCTCTTCACGAACTGCACTGTTCACAGAGCATCACGAGGCGCTTGCGTTGCGACGCTGTAAACCGAAAAGCGAATACAACACATAACAAACGCTGATGACACGCTCAAAACATGTGAAGCTTTGTGTACCTCACACAACCATCTCCAATCTGAAACGGCACGCTATTACAATTTTCCGCAGAGGTGGCAAATCGCGCTTTATCCCACACCAGACGTTCTGGTTCCGCGCTACCAGTAATTCTGGTTTTAAATCTAGACTTTACTGCTGGGCCTATAAAATTTAAAGAGCATATCATTAAAATACTCGGTATTTATAACATCATTAAAAGAGTAAATTCTTTTTACACCACGGACCGAGCCGACGGGGGGGCCTTCGACCCCCTCCCACGTCTCGCCGTGCGTGGCTGAGCCGTGTCCGGGGAAAAGGGGATCCTGGGGGTTGAGCCGATCCCGGGTGATTGGACCTTTAAGGCCCCCTGGAGGAGGCAACACACCCCTTTGGCCCCAGCTTCACGTAGACGGCACCCCTGGTCTGACCCACCCAGGGGAAATCGGCAGTCGCCTTTTCCTGTCTCTCTCTCCTCTCAGCTTCGTCTTTCACTCTCACTTTATGTCTTTCCTCTCTTCTCTTCCATTTACTTCCATTTTTCCTGGCGGCAAGGATTAACCTTGTGTATGTGCCCTCTCTTGGTCACATTATATTTGGTTATAGTGGCTGTGTACAGCTGGCGTTGGCATGCCTTATTCTAAGTGCTGTCGCGTCCCGATGTTGGGCTCCATGGTGGGCGGCTGGCATGGCCGCCGAATATATGCACTATTTATGGCCTCCACTTCATTCCCTCGACTGCACGATCGCCCTCTCTCAAAAAGAGGGCGCACCGAAGAGACCTTATATGCATTTCTGAAACCAAAAGAAATTTTCCCCCGATTCCACGTAATCCATTGTGAAACACTTGAAAAGGGTGCGAGAACGATCTCTCCTTTCATTGTATCGAAATGCCTCACAAACACACTCGGACAAGGTTATAAAGCTACAAGAATGGCTAGCGGGGACCTTCTCCTTGAAGTAAACAATAAGACTCAGTACGAGAACCTCACAAAACTTGTCTCTTTCGAAAGCACCCCCGTCTCTGTTACTCCCCACCGTTTCCTCAACACCTCGCGAGGCGTAGTGTCTGACCAAGACTTGCTTGAACTGTCTGAAAATGAGCTCCTCGAGGGCTGGAATGAACAGCATGTGACACACGTACAGCGAATTAAAATCAGGCGTGACGACAAAGAAATCCCGACGAAACATCTTATAGTTACATTTTGCACAAGCACCCTACCAGAGTATCTTGAAACAGGCTACCTGAAGCTAAAGGTCAGACCCTATATCCCCAACCACCGGCGTTGCTTTAAGTGCCAGCGTTTCGGTCACGGCTCTCAGAGCTGCCGCGGCCGTCAAACCTGTGCCAAATGCGGCTCACACGAACACCCTGCAGACGACTGCACCGAAACTCCACACTGCGCGAACTGCGATGGTGGGCACCCCGCCTACTCTCGCGCCTGTCCGGCATGGAAAAAAGAAAAAGAGGTCGTAACACTCAAAGTAACTAAGAATTTTCCTTTCAAGAGGCGCGAAAGCGCCTTTCTTTTATTCAGGGTACATTTTCGCGGACGTGGCACGCAAGGGGGCAGTGCCACAAATGTCCTTGGCAGCAGCACGTACCACACACAGTGGACGGGCGGCAGCGCCATCCGCCCCCTCAGCGGAAGCAGCCCGTGCTGCTCCGCCACGAAAGGACATGCAGGCCCCTGGTCCTGCAGGTTCATGGCCTTCTGTTCAGTCAGAAAGCCCTAAATCTCCGACACCCGTGCGTGTGACCCGCGAGCGGGCATCCAGCGCCTCTGCTGAGGCGATGGACACAATGCCATCCCTAACGGCGTCTCAGGCGCCGAAGGAACGGCGCAGCTCCTTGGAGCGCGCCAAAAAAGGAAAAGCCCGTATCACAGGGCCTGGAAAGGGCCCTCTGTCTTAAGACAAGTTACTTCGGTACACGCAGCACTAAATTACACCCAAAATGGATACACTAAGAATACAATGGAACGTGAGAGGTCTTATCAGAAACCTCGACGATATCCAAGAGCTGCTACATGAACACTCACCAAAAGTGCTGTGTGTACAGGAGACAAACTTAAAATCAACTCAAACGAACTTTCTTCGACAGTATGTTGTCGTCCGAAAAGACCGCTGTGACGCTGTCGCATCATCAGGCGGTGTTGCAATCATAATATATAAAGGTGTGCCTTGCCAGGGTTTGCAGCTATGAACACCGCTGGAAGCAGTGGCCGTCCGGGCTGTACTTCTCAACAAACTTATTACCATCTGCTCAATTTATATACCCCCGAATTATTCTTTACAGAAACACGATCTTGAAGCCTTATTAGATGAATTACCGGAACCATACGTCCTCCTTGGCGATTTCAACGCGCACAGCACCCTGTGGGGTGATTCCCGCTGCGATCAGAGAGGCCGCCTGATCGAGAATCTTCTGCTCTCTACTGGTGCATGTTTGCTGAATGAGAAAGAACCTACATACCTCGCCTCGCCAACAACACTTATTCCTGTATCGATCTCAGCATTACGTCTCCAACTCTCCTACCTGTCCTTAAATGGAAAGTTATTAGTAATCCATATGGAAGTGGCCATTTCCCGGTAGTTCTAAGCACACAAAAACCAACTGAATGTCCCCCGAGGGCTCCTCGCTGGAAGCTTGATAGAGCCGATTGGGAGCAGTTCCGTAACCTCACGTCTCTCCCGTGGGCTGACATGTCTCATCTAAGTATTGATGCTGCTGTTCAGTATTTCACTGCCCTCATAATTGATGCAGCCTCAAAATGTATATCCCAAGTAAGTGGCCTTGCATGCAAACGTCGTGTCCCTTGGTGGAACGACGAGTGCCGCAAAGCTCGAAAAAAGCAAAACAAAGCGTGGGGGCTGCTACACAACTCCCCCACTGCAGAAAATCTTGTCAATTTTAAAGAAGCAAAATCACAAGGCAGAAGAATACACCGGCTGGCTACACGGGAGAGCTGGAAGAAGTTCATAGCAGGCATTAACTCCTTTACAGATCAGGCAAAGGTCTGGAATAGAGTGAAGAGAGTAAATGGTGGTCAAACGTATTCGATCCCCTTGGTGGACACCCAGGGAAAAAGCTTGGAAGATCAGGCTAACGCTCTGGGCGCGCACTTCGAACGCGTGTCCAGTTCGTCACATTACTCTGAAGCCTTTCAGGCGTATAGACCTAGAACAGAGCAACAAAAGATTGAGCGAAAATGTACAGGAAACCGCACATACAACCAACCATTCTGCCTAGCAGAGCTACAGGAAGCCCTAAACAATTGCAGCAATTCCACCCCAGGCTCTGATCGTGTTGTGTATCATAGGTTGAGACACATACCTTCCGAAACACAAAGCACTCTCCTTTCCCTGTACAATACCATCTGGTCTTCAGGCGAGATACCTACTTCATGGAAAGAGGCTATTGTAATTCCTGTTCTGAAACAGGGTAAAGATCCATCCTCCGTCACAAGTTATAGGCCAATTGCATCAACAAGCTGCCTCTGCAAACCCTTTGAGGAAATGATTAACCGTCGGCTAATACATTTCCTGGAGTCAAACAAATTACTCGACCCCTTCCAGTGTGGTTTTCGAGAAGGTCGGTCCACAACTGACCATCTCGTACGCCTTGAGGCACAAATCCGTGAAGCTTTTTTACACAAACAGTATTTTCTCTCTGTGTTCCTCGACATAGAAAAAGCGTACGACACAACATGGCGGTTCGGAATACTGAGAGACCTGTCCCATCTAGGGATACGTGGTAAAATGTTAGACATAATAGAGAGCTACCTGTCGCATCGTACATTTCGTGTGCGCGTAGGCAATGTGGTATCGAAAATATTTGTCCAAGAAACAGGAGTACCACAAGGTGGTGTCCTAAGTTGCACACTTTTTCTTATAAAAATGAATTCTCTGCGCCTGTGCATCCCACCCAATATGTTTGATTGCACATATGTCGATGATGTTCAGATTGGTTTTAAATCGTGCAACCTTGCGATATGTGAGCGGCAAATTCAGCTGGGTTTGAACAGGGTGGCTAAATGGGCAGAGGACAATGGTTTAACATTATTCCCCAAAAAAGCAATTGCGTTCTATTCTCCAGAAGGAGAGGCCTACAGCCTGAACCTGATATTGGCCTGTTTGGCCAGCGGCTACCTGTGAAAAAGGAGCAGAAGTTTTTAGGAATTACTTTAGGCATGAAATTGACATTTGTACCTCATATAAAAAACCTGAAAAACAAGTGCATGAAGGCAATGAATATACTGAAGGTTTTGTCACAAACAACGTGGGGCAGTGACAGAAAATTCCTTATGAATTTATACAAAAGTCTTGTACGCACGCGCCTTGACAACGGGGCTATTGTCTACCAGTCCGCGACACAAAGCGCACTAAAGATGCTGGACCCAGTCCACCATCTAGGTATTCGCCTTTCTACGGGTGCCTTTCGAACGAGCCCCGTAGAAAGCCTCTACGTTGAATCAAACGAGTGGTCGCTGCACTTGCAGGGATGTTACATATCCTTCATGTACTTTCTCAAAGTGAACGCAGACAAGCAATACCCTTCATACTCCACTGTTAATGATTTGTCCAGCTCTGCTCTCTTTTACAACCGTACTAGGGTACGACAGCCCTAGTCACTTCGTGTGAGAGGCCTAGCGGAGGTAATGGGTGTGCCACTTGAACACCGTTTGGTGGCTCCTGCTGCTCAGCTCCCGCCGTGGCAGTGGCAGCTTATAGAATGTGATTTGTCTTTTGTAGAAGTCACAAAGCACGCTCCTGTTGCATACATTCGAATGCACTTCCTGGAGCTACAGCATAAATACACTTACCCTGCATTTTTTACAGATGCTTCAAAGACGCATATTGGTGTGTCCTATGCAGCGGTCGGGCCTTCCTTTTCAGATGCTGGCACTCTGCATCCTAGCACTATCATCTTCACAACAGAAGCGTACGCGATATATGTGGCTGCAAAACACATTGAGCATGTGAAACTACACGGATTCCGTGTATACACGGATTCCCTAAGTGTGGTAAAAGCTTTGAAAACTTCAAAAAAGCACAGAAATCCCATCCTCATCTCTCTTTACTCACTTTTATGCACGATGTATTCACTGAAACAGCACGTTGTTGTATGTTGGGTGCCAGGGCACCACGAGATCGAAGGAAACGTGTTGGCGGACCAGCTCGCTGCATCCGCCCACGAAAACGATGCTAACACACCCATGCCTGTGACTGCGCTAGACCTGAAGCCTTCCTTAAAACAGAAGCTCAGAGCTCATTGGCAGCGCCTGTGGGATAAGGAAACCCAAAACAAGTTACACCTTATAAAACCGCATCTTGGTAACTGGCCGCAGATATGTAAGAATCGTCGTACAGAAATAACACTCTGCGGACTTAGAATAGGACACACACAGTACACACTCATACCTTTTGTCCGGTGGCGATCCACCGCTGTGTGATAAATGTGGCGAGCTTCTAACTGTCCTTCACGCGTTATTGCAATGCACAGAACTAGATGCTTTCCAACCAACTAGATGCTTTCCAACAACCACTTTCCATTAATATACCGGCAACAGTTACCACTTCATCCCGTTATGTTCATAGGCAGGGAACCACTTTTTAAATATCAATCTCCTTTAGCATTTCTTAGAGATATCAATAATTTTAATGTTATTTTCCCAGGTAACCCGTAGAGCAGCCTCACAACTGAGGCTGCGGCTGCGGCTGTTTTATCAAAGTAAGCACCTGCCTCCTGGCCTTTGGCCTCAAAGGTCCTGGAGAGGTATTCGTGCAATGTAAAGTACCTCACATATATATATCATGATCACTGCTCATTCACCTCACACTCATAGAATACATCGCATGTCACTGTCATAATTTTATTCTATGTACTCATCTTTTACGCTTCTCTTCAGCGTGTGATTTTAGGCCCTTTTACAGCCATAATACATCCTACCATCGACAATCACTAGTCAACGCACATACTACATCATCAGTCATGACGCTCTTTGGCCACTCATGGCCCTTGCGCCATTAAACCCCACTAATTATTTATTAAAAGAGTAAATTCTTTTAGGCTCATAGATTATTGTTGTTTAGAAATGCTCCTGTGTATGAATTCGGCAGCATAGGTTCAATTGTAAACGAGAAAACGATGGCCAAAGTTTCATTTTTTATTGTCGTCGTCGACCCTCGGCACTTCAGCCAAAACATGACGTCAGGGATTTGAAAGCGTTCTCTTCGCATTTTCGCCGCATCAGCTGAATCAAATTTTATCAAGCAAGGTGCGCTACGTTTCTCGAACCCTTTGACCTCAATGTGATTCATTTTTCGCATTAAACAATTTTCTGCGCCATGTAAGACATCTTGAAATTTAAGATCTTACAGAAATCGGCACCGAAAAATCTAGGGATATCGCGGCCTCTGTTTTGCTGCTTCCTAAAAATTCTACCGTGGCGAGAGTGGTGTTATTCATATCATGAAAGAACGATTTCCTAATGCATGGAACAACGCTTTCGTCTACAGCGTCCCTTTAATGTGCTTGCCGGGTAGCTGTCGCTCCATCTTGTGGTCCAAATCTTTGGATAGGTATAACTCCTGCGAACAAGATGGCGCCCCTTCAACATGGATGAACGGTAACAAGAATTTCAAAGTGGTCCTGTGTGATCTCGTTAGCTAATTATCGGCTACGGCATTTTGTGGCTGAGCACGAGCAGTCGGAACGTTTTCCTGGGTAGCTATTCTGTAATTTTCCACTTGTGTCTACCGATGTCATCACAGAATGAGACCAACTGCATGGTCTCCAAGGTTCGCGTTACGAGTAGCCAACTTCAGGAGGCTGTGCTCACCCCACTCACGCGCATATTCCGTTCCTCGCATTTCAGTAGGGGGTTGTCTGGGGCTCAGTAGTGTCAAAATATCGCGATTGGATAAACCGAAAGCCACTGCATGCTCTTCGTAGCCGCATCTTCTCGAGTTCTAGCCGGTCAGCGGAGCCCGAAATGTACAGTCCTCTGCAAAGAAAAGGGGGAAGAAGGGGGGAAGGGTGGGGGGGGGGAGCGGAGACAGTTACAGGATAGCTGTTTTGTTCAGGCCATCTCGTAAGTGTAAATTGTGCCTTGTCCCCTACCATCTATATCTCATAACTATGCTGCCTCTGCGGAACCTGAGTTTCCCTTTTTCAAAAAAATTAACCGGCTTGCACTATTGGTGAAAGACTAAACTATGAGAGCAGCTTGTGGCCGCGCCTGCCCTTTTCCGGCTTCTACAAGCTCAACTAAGTCTGGCGATCAGCCCCGTGACTAGCTGTTGCATGGTTAAGGCGGGAATATGTCACGTGACGAAGTGTGACGCCATGGTACGTGATTTGGTTCACGTGTCTTGGTTCACATTCGCTTGAAGGACAATGTCCGGTTGTGACGTCCTCCTCCTCCTCTCCCTACTCACGCTCACGTCATTCCTCGTGACCCTCACCTCGCGTTCCCTCCCGCTGCCATACTATACTGTACATGCCTATGCTATGCCTTACCCTCTTCCCCACCTTTCACCGTCAGTTTCCTTTCCAGCCCCTTTCCTACACAGCACTCTAAAAGTTTATGCTATACTTTACTCTCTCCCCTCCTCCTCACCCCGACTTCCCTTGGACACCCCCTTGCAATATACTGCACCAATCTATGCTATGCTGTCAAACACGTCCGCCTTTGTGTAGTATATAGTTTGATGATGCAATGAGCGCAAGAGATCAAAGAAGCGCGCGCAAATTCCATGCTTATAAAGAAAGAATTCCACATGGTTATATTTTCGGATTATGATAGTCTTCTGCTCGCATGTAGCACTTAATGCTCGGCTTAAAGACCTCAGCTCTTCAGAAGTGCCGGAATGCGGGCGCCCTGTGGCTTTGATTTATTGAGTATCCTTGCACCGAATACATAACGTGTTTCCATGATGTTTAAACGATGTTGCATGGTGTTTCCATGAGTTTAAATGAGACTGGAAGCGCCAGAAGCAATATTTCGGTGAGGGGGGGGGGGGGCGTGCATAACTATTTTAAAGCAATTCAGCGCCATTTTGGGTTCACAGCTCAAGCGGTAACAAATTCCAGTCAGATATTTCACGCTGAAGGAATGCGCATTAAGGATAAGCAAAGTTTAATAATAATCACATCAAGCGCAATAAGAATATTCAAAGACATATGTATGTTTTCAAGAGACACATATACGCGTGAAACGCACAACACACGCGTGAGCCCTTGAAGAACCCTTTCGTGAGCGCTTTCTTCCTCTTTTTCTTCCAGCATGATGGAGAAATTCTAGAAGAAGAGCTTTACCACGACCCTAAATATCTTGCTTCCGTTATGGTGTCTGAAGATAATGGACTTCAAGTGGTACGGTAATGTTCCCATCTCATGGGTTTATGCTGTTGGGCCAGATGATATCTCTTATGCTGGACTGATTTACCAGGAATGTTTTTGTGTGCTTGACACATTTTTATGTAGGGAAATTATTTCAAGAAAGTAATTGAAGTCTCTGCACTACAGCATCAGTGTAGCGAATTCATATATTTAGGCGTTCGGGACCTTGGAAAGTTAATTACGATTATTTTACCATTGTAAGAACCTTGGATAAGTTTTTTTTTGCGAAGCATAACAACACCTTCCATTTCACAACTAATAATTAGTGACAGCGCAAACATTCCTCACTGCAGCCTACAAAAGACGAATGGCAGCGCTCCTGTTAATTGGTGCTATAGAGAGGAACACACTTTTTACACCACAGGGAAGCCAGAATCTTTGGAAGTTGTTTGCATTTAGAAAACTACGTAAGTATTTCTAAGGCTTCCTCATGGCCACCTACGGGTACTTATGAAGCAAAAACCCACTGATTCGTAATGACAGCCAATACCCGACAACGCATGGCGTGCACAATGCAAGAAAAAAAAATGCCGCAGGAAGATGAATGATACCAAGCGTAGTTTCCGTAGATAATTATAAGCTGGATGATTTCTCTGTGACATAAACGCGGAGGCACGAAATGATCAAAGTAGTTAACATGCCACCAAAAGCGACGAGAGCTCAGTGTGAGAATCTATGAACGGAAAGCTCGTTTTACTTTTGGTTATGGCTCGTCCGCTCTTATTAGGCATGAACAAAGTCGTCCAATAATATTTTTGTAATAATTGCAACTGTACCTTAGTTGGACTGTATATTACTGGCATATGTAGCCCTTAGTTTCGCGTTTGTAACGTGTGTTTTCTTTGAGCTGTCTACAGACGTCAAACAAAATGCCAGAACTGATTTCTACATGAATGTAAACCTCAAGCATATTGTGAATATGTTCAGAACGTAATATTTCCTCTTGCCAGCTCATCTAACACAAACACACCAAAGTTCACTTATAAAGGCAACTTTTTATGTCTAAGACGCCTCTTACAATGGCACCAGCATTTTTTCAAATATTTTGGACACTGAAGTGGCATTGGAACACGTGCTTCTATACAAACAGGCAATGTTGTCAGTTCATGCTTCACAACGTAAACTATTCCAGCTTTTATCACAAAGGCACTGAGGCGTTTTCGACTGTTACGGTATTTCCCATTTACGAAGATCAATAAATTGTCACGGGGCATAATGTATACACAAAAGCTTCAGTTTAGCTGACAATAAAAAGACGCCATCCTGTCTATAGTACTTTAAGCAGCCTGCCTATCTTTTTGTTGAAGTAAGGGTGTCATACACTGACGTAGTAAAATCAGCATTCGCCGCGCGGCAGATGTTCTGTAAATGTTTCTTACCCGGTCGCCTTTATTACGACAACGCATGAAACCTAACAAAAAATGAACTTAAGCATTGAGAGAGGCCTAATGTGATTTCCAAGATCGTAGATTGTGTTTTCAACCTTGCATAACAGTTATATAACAGCCCCGCCACGGTGGTCTAGTGGCTAAGGTACTCGGCTGCTGATCCGAGGGTCGCGGGATCGAATCCCGGCCGCGGCGGCTGCATTTCGATGGAGGCGAAATGTTGAGGCCCGTGTGCTGTGCGATGTCAGTGCACGTTAAAGAACCCCAGGTGGTCGAAATTTCCGGAGACCTCCACTACGGCGTCTCTCATAATCAGAACTGGTTTTGGGACGTAAAACCCCACAAAACAACAACAACAACAACAGTTATATAACAAAATATATTGGAAAACGCTATCACGCAGATCCCCAGCAAAGGCCTGTGATGGCGATCCTTCGCGTTCCTGACATGTGAACAGCTCGTGTTACATGGAAGGAGCACGTGACAACAATATGCAAGAACTTCGGGGTAGCATATCACATTCTGAAACGTCCACCACTGCGTTTTGGATGCCTCAGAGCGTCAGAAGTCAATGCGCTACAACTTATTTTCTCTCACTTTTCTTTTTAGTTTGACGTCATTCAGCTTGGCATCAAGGCTGAATGATTGCTTCGGAGAGGAAAACTCAAGCTATTTTATTTTTTGCGAGTGTGTGCTTGGTTCTTGTCGCGAAGATTCATATCTTCTTAAACTCTTACAGGAAGGTGTACTCGGGCCAAGACTACGAATAAAGCCATTAATAGAAGGAAGAACTTCCGAAGGAAGTTCTGCCCATGTTCTTTATGAAATGGCTGAGGATGCCAAGCACGATAGTGTAAACAGTAAGCGCAAAAATACCATTCCAAACGTTTGAAAAACGCTACTGCCTCCGCCACTACTCTCGTAAATAACTCTTACCACGACACGTCATTAATCGAGATAAAAGATTTGGAATAGTCAATCATATATACAAGTGTGTGTTTCTGTCCATTATCTCGTTTTCTCGAGCACGTTTTTAACAAAGAGGAGAATTCATTCACAGGAAAGATATTGATAGAGGGGCATGCCGCTTGCCTTCTGTGTTGAATGGGAAACTTTTTGTCAAGCCTAAGAAATGCGACCAAATTGCATGTGCTCCTTAAAAGGCGAGCATTGAGTGACGAAAGTACAGATGCCACACCTCCAAAAAAATAATAATAATATGTCCTGCATATCCCAACGCTTTGAAGGAACCGGCGTCATGCGAAGCAGTCTGCGAGGATAGGAGGACAGTCAGCGAGGTTAGGAAGCGTTATGGAGAGCATGAACGTCTTCGTGCATAGTTCTCTTCCGCATATATCTAACAGCACTTTTTCTCAAAAAATTAATGTTTTCTAACTTAGTTGGTGTCAACTGGAGTGCGCCGCTCGACATTTCTGGACGAGGCGACAAATCTGGTAGGTACATTTGCAACTAGAATTATTAATGAAGCCCGAGTTCTAATTCTGCATTGCTTTCTTTTAAAAGATGGCACGAATGCCGCCGCCAGTCCAGAGGTGCTTGTGGCCGTGGACAGCACATTTCGGAGACAATTCAAGAGTGTTCTCTCACTTTTAAAGTACATCATTATACTTTTTAATTCGGTAAGAGCTTGTATGGACAAAAGCCACTTCTATGGCATTACTCTACTGCTTTTTGCTAACGAAAGCTTTCTTGTACTAGGTTTTTATTTATTTATTTAAATGACCACAGTGCCAAAGACATTAGAAAGGGGAGTGGTTGCATAAAAAAACGAGATATACATAACAGAAAGTGAGTAAGACACAAAATTTCAATTATAAAATATTAGCTGAGGCATGCTTGAATATTTGGTGATACGTGATGGTGGTTAGATGCGGAGGAAGGCGATTCCACTCTTTTGATGTCCGTAGTGAAAAAGACTGAAAAGAGGTGTCAGTTCTGCGAAAAGGAATACGAAATTTTTGTGCGTGATCTAAGCAAGATGAAACATAGTGAGGCAGCAAGATGAATTCGTCACGATGCTGTGGGTGATGAAATATGGTATGAAAGATGCTCAAACAAAATGTTTTGCGACGAGATTCAAGGAGTGATAGGCATAGGCTTGATTTCATGGAAGATATGTTACTTTTTGGTTATAGTTGCGAAGAATGAAACGGCACAGCGTTATTTTGAACTATTTCTAGTGAATGAATGAAGTTTAATGAGGTTATACATTTGTCTTACTTTGAAGGCGGCGCCTTTACAACATTACGACGCTTCCTTCACAGGCCAATGTTCGATACATGACAGTGCAAGAACCCAGGGTGCGCCTGAAACTCTACGCACTCGAAGTTCTCGAAGTGAGTTCACCTCGTTCGCTGTGGTTTTATCCATGAGCTGTGGCTTCCATGAACGCTGAAGTAAACTTCGCTTTGCTTCTTTTCAGGAACGCATGGAAACGACGTTCCTTTATCGTGTGGAGAATTATGTTGCAGCTTATCGGTCTCTTGATATGTTCAGAGACTATGTGGCTCGATATCCGCAGAGATATGGAGATTTCGATGTGGTATATCTTGTTACAGGGTAAGCACGCTTGCGCACCAAAATACCAGCTTACATGCTGCATCCATTTCTGACTTCAATACATTCATCCTGTCTTCCTCACAGGCTTGATATGGCAGCTTTCACCGGCTACAAGTGGGATGTTCAATTACAGGGTAAGCTACGTTACATACACGACGATATGCTTTGGGCCCACTTACATAGGACAATGAACTTTTGATACTTCATATGACTATGACCATGATGTTGCAATGACTACGATTCGCGTCCAAAGCAGTAATTTCCGCCTTCACCCATAAAGCTCGGACAAACTTCTTTGTTTGTTACATGTGCTACAGAAAACATCTACCGCACACCAGGGCCTTAAAATTGTTATGCAGTTGGTTTCGCGAAATATTTCCTCAAAACAAGTTCAGAGAGAATTTCCAACTGCAAGGAAACGACGCGTGTTGTTTCTTTTCCTCGTATCTACTGAGCTTTAAGTTTCGCTTTTCTCGTGTGGCGTCAGATTAAATGCTGTTTCTATGATGTCCTATCGTCATATCTCACGGCCGTAGTCCTAGGCCCCCACGAACGGTGCGACATTCACTTTATTAGCATACGATTCGCTGTTTGCTAGTAATTATGACTGACCGCGCATGACACTGTTGCAATATCTCTCCCTTTTACATACTACAATTAACTTTATCCGATACCTTCAATAAGAGAGACAAGGTATATTTCCAAAGCTGTAGCTGCACGTGAGATCGAGATATAAATTTACAAGAGTGCATGTTCCCCCCTGTTCCTTGTCTGTTTCGTTGCATCTGGATGCTCATTTTTCGCCACCGCTGGCCGACTGCTGGAACGCCCCGCCATGGTACCCTGTTGTCTCTATGGCAGTCGGCTGCTGACCTGAAGGTCGCGGGGAAATGTTGAGGAACATGTACTGCGCGATGTCAGTGCTCGTTCAGCTCGTTCAGGAAACCAAGGTGGTTTTAATTTCCAGAGCCATCCATTACAACGTCTCTCATAATCATGTCGTGGCTTTGGGATGCAGAACCCCAGAAAATATTACTGCTGGGCCGACCAGAATGTGTCGGCGAGCGCACGAGGAGATTTGGCTGCTACAGGGATCGAAAACCATAAGAGCGCTATAGGCGTACCTATGGTTCATACCCCGTTCCAAAGTTTCTGTCTATGCGGCATTCATCTTTTAGTTAAGGATATTCTGAGTGCTTCCATTGAAAGTCAAATAAATGGAGCAGTAGTTCTTTTCCTCTTCGGGCGCCGGCTACCCGTTTTGCTTACGCGCTGTAACAAGTAAGTAAAATAAAATTGTGCCCCTCTCCATCAGTTCAATACTGCCGTTTTAAAAGAGTTCGCTTATGTCCGACACATACCAGCACTATTTATACACAAGGTGGAATACAGTGACTAATAATTATAAATGGTTGTGTCTTCGAAGAACCCTTGAGCAGCTTTGAATGCCTTGTGATTGATCGTTGTCGGCCATGGACTTAACATTTTTTGCAAGGGAAGACGTTGCATCTAGTAAATATACCTCTTGCTCTTGCTCTAAAAGCGTGATGGCTGCTCTTTCATCGAGGAGAAAAACAAAAAATCCTCTCCTTAGAGCTCTTTTCCGGACGGTTAACAGGATGATGCTCAATGGAAAAGTTATACATTTTTGCTGGATCCCAAGTCATGTTGGAATATCAGGAAATGAACGGGCAGATTGTGCCGCAAAGACAGCTACACTTTCGGGAAACTATATCGGCAAAATTCCAATTCAAGACCACTCTAAAGCACTCAGGAAATCAATTCGCGCAATATGGCAACAAAACTGGGCAGCAGAAGAGCACAACAAATTACATCTGATTAAACCAATCATAAAGGAGTGGAAGAGTGTAAGCCACCGGAACCGATTTTACGAAGTCCTACTTGCAAGATTGCGTATTGGACACACACATGCAACACACAATTACCTCCTCCGTGACGAAGAGAGTCCTCTCTGTGAGAAATGTGGCCAACCACTCACTGTGCTACACATACTTATAACGTGCCCCTTTTACGAACCAAAAAGACGACGATACTTCTCAGAAATATACAGGACATACACTCCGATCCATCCTATCCTTTTACTGGGCGAAGAGCCACACATCCCTAATGAGAACCTATTCGAATACTTAAAGGACATAGGTATCGTTCATCACATTTGACATGTGCATGTTGGCCGCAGTCACATCTCCTCGAAGAGAGTACGACTGCGTTAACTGTATAGAAACGCCTACAGTCTATGTGCACTTGCCAGCCAAATGCACAGGAGGCTGATAGGCTCTTTTTAATATATTTTAGATATTTAGAAAATCCATACATATTCATGCCATGCTTATCACCATCTTCGTCTTTTAGATTCATGTCATTGAAAGTTTTACCACGGGTCGTTAGGAGAGCATTTTTCCTGGAGCCTTTTGGCCTTCGTTGCCCTGGTGCCATAAAACTAACAACTCACTCACTCACTCGAGTCGTTGTCTCTATGTGTAACAGGACAGCTAGTCAAAATAACTGTCCACTATTTTTAATAATTGTCTGGTTACACTCAAGGCACTCAAACACTTTTGATAAAGCTTAAAGGCGGTTTAACTGTTCTTAGGTTCACGTATGTTCGGCAACTGTAGTTCATATGCAGGGTGTTTTTTTAGTTTCAACATATTTTTAAATTAGAAAAACATAAATCACGGGAATGTCTTGCGTACCATTCGAGTATACGGCTTGGCGGCCTCTAGATACAGAACAATTTCCGCACTTGCGCGCATAATTAGCGTAATTACACTAATTAACCTTTTAATTATCGGTAATTGGTGGCTGCAGAAAATGAGTACTTTGGAGCCCGTCCTCGACACTACCTATCCCAACGAAACTGGGCGCAAAAAAAGAAAGGCGTCTGGGACGTCGCCCGTGGTCACAGCCGCTCCGGCCGCGCAAGCAGCGTGCGTTATCTCCTTGTTATCTGCGGCGTTGGGGGCCGCGGGCGAATGACGAAAGCCGGGGAGGCGACGACATTGACGTCACAGACGCTCTTTTAGTAGTTTACATCTCTGTGGCAGTATTAAACACCAATTTTCTCTACTGAAACGCGCAAATAATTTATATCCACGGACTTTCGCGAGGTGACTGATATTGAACAGTGATATTTGCCGCGCCCGTTCTTCTGTAACTAGAGTGACATCACACCAATCATCGGGAATTGTTGCGAGCACCTGGGATTTTTGTCTACGTTGATGGCCAGCATGCTTTCGCCAGATTTATTCTTTTATTTTCTTCTCTGCTCTTTATCTCCGTTCCTTCATTTGTATTTTACATTACTTACTTCCAGTATGGCCCTGTGCAAAGACTCACACTACTGTAAATAAATAGGTAGATTTTAAAAAATGCACTTCCTATTTTCTTGTTACAGGAATCGCGTATGTGGCTGGTGCGTGCACCGAATCGAAAAGTTGGCATCGGCGAAGACAGAGTCGGGACGTTCTTTGGAGTGCGAATAATGTCTCACGAAATTGGTCATTTGTAAGACACGTTCTAACTAATCTGTACATTTCATTTTTTTACTCTTCTAGTAAGTCGTTTTACCGCAAATGCCAATTGAGACGTCAACAGACTCGCTGCACGCTTTAATTATGGCGGATAATTGGCACTTTTCCTTTACTTTCCGAGCCGCCGTAATGATGCTTTGGTATGCTGGTTACGGAGCTCGGTCGCTGTACCGGGTGATGTATGCCCGATACCAGTCAAAGCGGTTGGGTTGCGGTGAAAGCAAAATGCAAGAGGCCTGCCTACTTGTGCGATGGACATTTTGCTTTAAAAAGCCCGATTTGTTCGAAATTCCATTAGCTTCCCCCGACTGCGTCTCTTATAATAATATCGTTGCTTTCACAACTAAATCACTGCACTTACTCATGATATGGCTCCTGTATAACTTGCACAGCACAAGTTGCGAAGCGCCCCGCCACGGTGGTCTAGTGGCTATGGTACTCGGCTGCTGATCCGAGGGTCGCGGGATCGAATCCCGGCTGTGGCGGCTGCGTTTCGATGGAGGCGAAATGTTGAGGCCCGTGTGCTGTGCGATCTCAGTGCACGTTAAAGAACCCCAGGTGGTCGAAATTTCCGGAGCCCTCCACTACGGCGTCTCTCATAAGCAGAGCTCGTTTTGGGACGTTAAAACCCGCATAGTAAATAATATTAACAAGTTGCGAAGAAGGGATTCGTAAATCTCTCACAGTGCTACGTTGCTAAACCTTATTTTCGCGTAAGACTGAAGGATTTGAAAGCAAACGATCCGCCTTGTTATCATCCTGCAAAAGAGGATGAGCAGCGAACCTGCTTTATCATGTACAAAGACCTGCGTCTATTTGTTTTTCTATCGACAGAAACCTTCGAAAATGATTGGCGATAACATTGACCAGAACAGAAACACAAGAATGAACATTGCTTTAGTGGCAACGTCATTTGCTCACAATTCCGTTGCTTTCCTATGCATTTAGGTAGTGCGACGCAAAGCTAAGTAGAGTGAAGTCGAGGCATTCCCTGCGAGTAAACAAAATTGGAGATGGCAAATCCCTCACACCGGAGGAAATCGTCGACACGATGATCACCAGCATCATCCTTATTACTATTAGTATTATTATTTATTGTGTTAGTAACAGTAAGTAACAGTCGTAGGAGTAGGAGCACTAATCTTGGTTCTGGCGGCAGTAGTATTAGTAGCAGTAGTTATAGCACTAGTACCAGTAGAAGTAGTAGCAGCAGCAGCAGCAGTAGTAGTACAAGTAGTATTAGTAGTCCTAAGGTTATTACTAGAGCTAAGTGCTTCCCGCTTCGTTTAATTCGCAGGCGTTTAGAAATTGTCGCCATAATTCTCGACGGGCCAACTTTAGTTTTGTCCAGGATGGTATCGCCACGTAAAATCCTAGGCAAATAGAAGTCCACAACTTTGCTGTACAGTTGATGTGGCACGTTGCAACCGATTCAAAGAAAAAGTTGTGTTCGTTACAACATACTTAAACAGCTGATGGAATTTGCGGTTGTGTAATCATTTTGCAAAGTGCAATGACGTTCTTTACTAAAAATTAGTGTACCTTTCTCTCAAGTTCATATTTTTCTTTGTTAAAACAACATCGTTATGACAATAAAAAAAGGGAAACGCATGTTAACAACTTAGAGCATCTGAAGGTGTTACTGAGATGATTCTTATAAAGCAGGATATTGATCGTTTCTAGCAGCAGCCATCTCTTGCCCAGATCCGCAGATAAGGTGGAGCGAAGAACTCCGTTAAAAGAAATACTAAGTTCAAAGAAATATTCGCATACTGTGATTGGTCCACGTTATTTCTTGGTCACTGGAGTGAATCAGTGAGAATTATTCTCGCTCTCATCCCATCGTTCTCATTACTCTTACATTTCTCGTTTTCATATTTACATTTCTCTGTGAACTCATGTTTATACTGGCAATAGATTCCTGTACGTCATTCTCTGCCCTGCTACACAGCAGTCGGCATTTTTTTTCTAGCATGTCATTGATGAAGTGCAGGCAGTCTTTCATGTTATGAGGGACCCCTTCCACAACTCATGTAGAGTTCTGGGGTCCCAACTGTATAAATACTATGCATTGTATTTCATTTTGTTATAAATAAACCGGATTGATTGATTGATTGATTGATTGATGAGATACTCAGGATTTGTTCTTGACTAAATAGGGAGCTAGGTATAGAAGGAGGTAGAGGTTCTCCGAGTAGCCATTTGCAGGAAACCCTTATGAGAGTACGATATGGACACCTGAGTCATGCAGGGCCCGTTCCTTGTGAATTATAAACGATAACCTCTGAAACATCGAAGATCAGGAATAGTTATAAAACATCACAGAGACTACATAGCGACAAGTGTGTTCAATAAATTGTCATTTTTTAACAACAGTAGCAGCCGTCGGTGGCTATACTCTCATGCATACTCTGTAACCCGATTAGGTTAGGATGTCCCCATGATGGAGAGGCTTTGGGTCGTACACGTCCGTGCACTGCCCCTGGAGCTACGGCTACATAATGAGCTACAAAGTTCAAGACAGCAACAGCATGAAATTTTCTTCCTGCTGCAACGACAATATAAGGAAATTCGTAAGGTCTGTACCATTCCTTGCCTCTATGGAAACCTGAATGTGTCATATAGGAACAAATTATGTCGACCGACGTAATATGTACTGTGCTCAGCGAGTGAAACGCAATGTTCGGACAGTGTACTGGTAAGCGGATGTTGTGCTACTGTAGTACGCTCTATGATCGCGGCGAGACCAAACCGAACCACAATGCTTCTTAAAGGATTTGGCCTTCATTTAACACCAAAACGAACCAGGTTGGCGTCCCCAGCATGAAGCAGTGACGTGTAAATCATCGGCGGCTTTGCACTCCTGAGTATCGCGTTTGAATCGCTGAGTAATGTGTTGCTCTTTCTTTGTATCAGCATCTGTGGTTGAAACGGTTTGGACCATTTTGTACGAACACATTGGCAAGGTAGCGCACAGCCTTCTCAGCATTAGCAAACTAATATGAATACTTTGCTTTAAGCGTGCAATTCACTACGAGTTTTTAAACTTGCACATCATCTTTAAAGACTGAGGCAACGCAACAAAAATATTTTCAACCGCCCCTGCCCATTGGCCATGTCAAGGACTTGCAGCGTCGGGCTCACGAATGACTTGCTAGGACATAGATTCTACCGTCATGATGACAACATTCTTTTTCATGGCGATATATTCACCGCGCATTTCGGCCCTGATTTCAGATTTTGCAATGAAAGAGGCGTGCTCATTCTCGGAAGGTAGCGGAACGCAGCGCCCATGGTGTCCCGGCTGTAGACGGGACAGCCGTCTCGGGCGAGTAACAAGGCTACCGGTCGAGTTGAGAGGGAAAAACACTTTGGCGAAGGATGGGAATCTAATTTTCGCGAGTAGCTGACTTGTTACACTGGGGTTCGTGTTAGTCATGGTGCGAATGATTTGATAATGCTGCAGACTATTAGCTAATACAGCGCTAGGAGGCCATTTCAGGGACTGTTTAACATGTCAAGACAAACACAGAAAAACGCTGTGTGGGACGACGGGTGTGCCATATTACTGTCCAGAACAATGGCGCGTACGATAACTGGGCAATGCATGTGCTAATAGACCTAGTCCAACTTTTCATTCCGAGAGATTTTCACCCCTAGATACCGTACACAAAAGCAGTAGAAAATTATATAGAGCCTTCGTATTACCCTTTTTAGCCGTGGTAAATATACTGATTATGTCAACCGCTCTATATTGCCGTCGGCGAAAAATGTTTGGGGCTATCTACGTCGTATCGGAAAAGCGTACTATTAGGAAAACCTTAAAATCTGAATGGCTTGATATTTTACATGTGATATGGGGGGATGACGTCGATGTTTGTTATGGTTCAACTGGGGAAGGCGGTCACTCGCGTAGCTAGGAGTCAATTTAAACGGCCTTCAGGCTACAATTTATGCATATCCGCCTTTTTTTGTGTACACTTGTACGTATAGACGTACTAAGCGCCATAAGTTTGGGATGTTTGAGCCCCCATGCCGTCGCCACGTAGACGAAGACGATTAATGGAAGAACTGCACAGAAACTATGCACGGTTTCGAGTGTAATTATTGGGTAGCATCAGTGCAGCGATACCCTGGTACGAACTATAGCCCAGAAGACCTTGATATACAAGTTTTACTTTTCCAGCGCGAAGCATCCATTGAAACTTCCTCACGCAAGCACTGTCGCGTCCTACCAACCATAGGGTGGCAGATACGCGAGAAAATTGGGTTCATAACGCAGGGAAAAAATGGCGGCGGTTTATGTCGAAGTGGATAACACGTACCAGTGTGAGAGAAAGGAGGAATCAGGGATCATGCATGCATGCGCCGAGGAGCCTATATTGACCCCGGTTGGTTATCTGCAGCAAGCATGTAATCCATATTCTGCAGATCAACGATAGGTCACTGTGTACTGCAACAAGCAACCACGACGAGAATAAACAAGGGCAACTACACAAAGGGACTTCCTGGAGAATACATTACTAAGGACAAGCTATGCAACTCTACATACCCGGAAGTACCGAACACCTACCTCATGGAGGTGAGAGTTGAACTATTTCGTTCCTTACGCGTTATACATATTGACGCGTTCCGATAAGCTGGAACTAAAGCGACACAAGAAAAAATATTAGTCAGTCTACTATTATTAGCCGAGCTTGTTTAGCTTAAAAAATTTCTGTGAGTGACCTTTTGAAACCGGGGAGGCTTCGCGCGTATGTGCCACAGAAACCAGATATGTTCCAAGCAGCTGATAAAACAAGATTATTGCTTGCTAACGCGCAACGCCTAAACTTTAATGAAGTATTTTTAACTCGGCCGCTGTTTCGTGTGCTAAGCCAGCTACCTTTTTTTTCTGCACAGAGCATGGTTCTGTGCTGAGTACCCTGCTATTGCCCTCTGCTTTTAATAGGAAGCAATGCAAGTTCTCCAGTAATATTCAGGGGACAACGACAATTTTGTCGCACTCAGCATGTTACCTTGCCTTTAATACGTTGTGGCCACCTGTGAGGTTTCATCACAGCCGGGCTGGCACTTGTTATTGAGTAAATCATTGGTTACCGGTGCTACCTATGATGCTTATCACTTCAGTGAGAATAAACTGACTTCCTCGAGAATGCGAAAAGTAGTGAAATGAAGCAGTAAGTCATGAAATGAGCATAGCGAGCGCTATGATGTTGACCAGGACATGAACTGCCTGGGGTTATCCAAGAAAATTTTCGACTTATGACTCAATAGTTTAGCAACTTATTGTTAGAACGGTGGGTCCCATTCTGCGAATCGCTTCCGACTAGGGTTAACAAGGCTTTACGTCATGTTGCGCCTTAGACCACACTGCCCTAATGACAAGCATGCAAGTAAGAGCAGAAGAGACAAAATAATGTAGCATGTGGAATCCTGCGACTTGCATTAAACTTCACAGAATTCACGAAGAGAAGCCGTACGGATCTCCTCTTGACACGGCGTCCGCTCGAGACACTTATTTGTGCCATGAACACCTACGCCGATGTCGACGCTGACACCTGGGGCGCGATCGCATATCTTTAGAAGGGTACGCATTTGGGCTAGTTGGCACACAACTTCCTGTGGAAAACAGCGCTAAAAGAAGGGACGAAGAAAGGTTTCTGTCCTTTCTTCGTCCCGTCTTTTAGCGCTGTTTTCCAGAGGAACCGGATATCTTTGTTCGGTACACAGCGCGTTCGGTCGCTACAACGTCACGAAGTGGGTGCGGTGCGCCCGTTGCGCACGCCGCGGATTTGGCGCGACTGAGCACGCGCAGGCTTCCAGGATTGGTGCTCTCCATTTTTTGAGTGGGTACCCTTTGAGGAGAGGCTGACATAACTTATGCGAGAAAGAGAGGGCAAGCGGTGAGCACCGTAAAAATTGACGAGCATGTTTTCTAGTCTCCTCAGTCGGCTTAAAATGAATACGACTGTTTCAAGAACACGAAGAACTTCGGCTTTTTGAGGTTGAAGGTGGGACGTGCTGAGAAGACATGGCCATACAAAAACGTGGCCGCGCCCCGCTATTTCTGAGGTAGGCATGACCAAGGCCTGCCCCGCCACGGTGGTCTAGTGGTTATGGCATTCGGCTACTGATCCGAAGGTCGCGGGATGGAATTCCGGCTGCGGCGGCTTCACTTCGATGGAAGCGAAATGATGAGGCACGTGTGCTGTGCGATGTCAGTGAACATTAAAGAACCCCAGGTGCTCAAAACTTCCGGAGACTTCCACTACGGCGTCTCACATAATCAGAGCTAGTTTTCGGATGTTAAACCCGACAAATCGATCAATGACCAAGGCCAAGATGTTCTGTGAAAACCGAACGTAACCGCCCGCATTCCGAAACAAGAGTCTCCGACCTCGCCCCAGATTTCCTACGACATGGGCTCTTAACGCAGTCGCCTTAACAGGATCACTGAGAACGAGAGAAGGGAACGAAGGGACGACACGCCGAACGCTGTACTGTTAACAGTTTTTCTTGCGTGAAATAGTTATATCAGCGTTGACTGAATAGGGCTTGTTTATAAAGGCGGTGTTCTTCGCAGAATGAAGACGGAGGCGACTGCCAGGGACGTTGCTACATGCCACCGAGCGTATATCGCTTAGGATACAAGACAGCTATCTTCCCGGACAACTACCCATGCCGAGGGAAAGTAGGTATTGGTTTTTTCACTATTTCTGATCGTAGTACCAGTTGATCCTATTCCCGCAGCCTCCTAGGCGTTGGTCTAGCGCTTCATGGTGCTCGGCTCCTAACGCTAAAAACTCTGGTTCTATCCCGGCCGCGGCAGTCGCATTTTCACTGGAGGGGCTAAAATGCCGGAGGCTCGTGTATTGTGCGTTGTCAGTGCCCACTGAAGAATCTCATCGGGCCAACATTTTCGGTACCCTCTACTGCCGCATTGCTCTTATTTCGATCGCCTTCATTTCCTTCCCATTATGCCCACAGACACTGATCCATGCTCTCGACTCGGTGTACAGAAAACAAACGTCCTTTCCTTAACCGAACCATGACCATCATAATTAATTTTTCCGTGAACCATCCTTTGTGGTTTGTTTTCATACTGGTTTCGTTGAGGACGTCTGGCCGCGCCAGATCAACTGTCTTACTGGCCCCGCCATGGGGGTCCAGCGACTAAGGTACTCGGCTGTTCATGGTGGCTTGGCCGAATCCCGGCTGCAACCACTGCCCTTCGACGGAGGCGGAATGTTAAGGCGCGTGTACTCTGCAATGTCTTTCACGTTCAAGCATCCCTAATGGCCGAAATTTCGGGAGCTCTTCACTATGGCCTTTCTTAATCATATCGTGATTTTGGGACGTAATCACCGTCATCAATCATTGCCTATTTTCAATGCGATGTGCGCGTTTCCATATTTCTTTTTCCATGTCGCACAGGCTATCTGATCTGAGAGGGAGAGTGTTTCGCCCGGTCGTCGTTAGAAGGCTGTTAGTGATGTAATTCGATAATTCGAGAAAGAATGAAGCGCAGTGTAAATTCTCGCAGAAAAAGTGTCGCGGCATCTGGATTTTTTCCCGGAGCCAACGATCACCTGTGGACGTCGCTCCTTCGCCGCCTGTAATTTCCTTGGGTTCCTTGCGGAGCATAAGTTAGCTTCAACTGAACCCTGTTTACTGAAAGAACCATGCATCGTCCTTGGCTTCGCAACAATAATCAGTAGTGAGCACCCGAACAAGCGTGTTTGCTGTAGACAAACCTGCATTAACTCGGTATGTGATAAGAACGAGCGGCACAGAAAAGTGCGTGCTGGACAGATTTTTCATTACTCTTCCATCTGTGTAGCCTCGTCTGAAGAACAACCGCCGCGGTAGCTTAGAAGGCGCAGTGTCGCGCTGCTAAGCTCGACCACGCTGGTTTAATTCCCGGTGACCTTTGCTGCGTTTCGTTAGGGTCGCATTGGGAGAACAATCTTGTATGAAAATTCCAGTGTGTCCAAAATATCCTTAAGCGCGTAATATTCATGCGCAGTCTCCTACTACGGCGCTCCGCGTAAGCATATTGTCGCTTTTTTCACAGAAAGCCTCCCGCAATCATTCAATTACCTTGGGGCAGTGCCAATTCGATCTCTTCATAGAACGTTTCTCTGCTTGTTTAGCAAAAATATTGTAAGGCGAGTTTTCCGGTTCAGTTTCAAGGGCTTGTCTAAGACAAGTGCGGCAAACAATGGAGAATGATTAGCTAGAAAGGTGTGTGCACACAAATCACGTGACATTTAGCAATAGCGTGGTGCTCGTGTTTATATTTTAATCCCGCGCATTCTGTGTCATCATTGAGAAATTCACTTTCCTAATATTTTATCTCTCAATAAACCCTGAACAAAAAACAGCGCTAGAGCGGTCTCTTTACGCACAGAAACACTGAAAAAAGACCAACGTATGCAACTGTGCTCAAATAAAATTTAAATTGGTTGGCGTAGGAGCATATTATGCTCGTAAAAAAACGTGTTGAAGACGACAGAGTTTGTACCTGGTTTTGACTTGTAGCAAATAGAGAAGTTATAGGAGGACTTCCTTAGTTGCCCATCTTCATGGCCTACGTGGTGTCTCTTGAGGCCCGTCCCGTTTTTTACAGAATACCCTTACGAATTACCAGAGTGCAATAGTCCCGTTACGCTCTACCAGGCGTACTGGCCCTGCGAGTTTATGAGTGCCAGCCCTCCCCTCCCACATCTCAACACAACAGCACTAACCTTAGCTATCGAGAGTCTCTCCTGCGAGTCATCTTGATAAAATTGGCAGAGGGCGCCGGGCTACCTAGCTCATGGTTTTAGGACGCGCCCTCATGCCCATGGCCCTTTTGTTTACTGGAACTAATCTTTATTTGTGAATTCTTTCCCCCCTGTTCTCATCTCACTACAAATTCATTGTTATATTGATCATTGTGTTCTAAATAGTGTGCGTGTTACACTTGAAGTACCATGAACTCTGTTAGCAGCTACAGGTCAAATCTTCACTCCCGAGCACGAAGCCTCCAGCAAACACCTCTAGGTTTTGTCGGCGTTCAGATATTTCCACTACAGATGGTGGAGCGGCGAGGTAAACTAAAGCAGGTTGAGGAGCAGGCTTTCACGAACTGCCTTGCGAAAGTCTGTTATGAAATAAAAAACAGTTCGGTCGGTCCCTTTGTACTGATATACTGATAAAGAAACAGCTTAACTTCCCAAGGTAACTGCCTAAACGCTCCAAATTGCTGAAGTAGTTCGAAGTTGGGAAACATCTCTCTTTTCTGAAACTAGTGCTGCTCTAAGAGAGATGCCAATATGCAGTTAACCGACCCCTCTGCAGTGGACTGCTCAAGC
>CM023488.1:51993837-52055246 GCA_013339685.2 Hyalomma asiaticum
CTCGTCCGAATTCTTCGCCGGAAAGCAATATCGTGAACAACCGATCTTCGACCGAGTTTCGCCACGTGCGCAACTCTGGTCCTGGTGGCGTGGACGGCACTATCTACCTCGCTAGAGATAGTTCTGGCCTGTTCGTTGCCTCGTCAGCTGGTGTTCTACGTGCCATCATCTATGATGACGACATCCTGGTTCCTTCAATCGTTGACCAGCCTGGCTCGCTGACATCGTCGGCAAGGCATAAAAGGACGTCGTCGACGCCTGCCTTCTTCAGTGGGCGAGTTCAGCAGCGCTGACAGAATGCTGAAACCGGTTTCCGCTTTTTTACGCAGGTATGTTACTTTAAGAATGCCAAGTGCATTCGTTCAGATAATCGCTTCCTGCTGCTGTTGTCTCGCCCACACAGTTTCACATGTACATCTGATATTCTGTCATTATCTTCATTTCCGTAGAGCACCCCACTTGTAAAGTGTGACGTGTCGTAGGTGACGATTATTTAAAGAATGCGAGGACATATGCAGGAAATCGCTTGTTGTGCACTTGCACCCGGTGTACAACGCTCGCTCGAAAAGGATGCCGGCAACTACATGATTATGTCCCTGAAATCAGTGCCAGGCAACCATTTTAGCACTATTTTCATTAAGCCGTGAGTGACAATATCTTCGGCGTGATGTACGAGTGAACAATGGTTATATCGAAGAGGACTGTCTTGCGCAAAAAGAACTAGTTTCGTTTCATTATT
Organism: Hyalomma asiaticum; assembly: GCA_013339685.2. Classification (NCBI taxonomy): domain Eukaryota; kingdom Metazoa; phylum Arthropoda; class Arachnida; order Ixodida; family Ixodidae; genus Hyalomma; species Hyalomma asiaticum. The sequence goes on from CM023488.1 coordinate 51,994,577, forward strand.
GTCTAATACAGTACGTAGACACAGGAGAAAAGCCAAAACACGGATTCAATATTTACAAGTACATTTTTAGACGAGATCACACTCACTTTGTTGACTATCACTAAAGCACTGATTATTCGGGCAATAGTGTTCGAACGGGCTGTTGCATTTCTGAAATGAGAAGGTGTGTTACCTTGAATGGCAAGAGTTTTCGTTACGTAGATACCACGGTACCCTTTTTTACATGATTTCTTTTAAAATGATTTTTTCATCATGGTCCCCCCATTATCTACTATTCTCCATGCACCACGGTAGATTTGGACCATGCAGGACCATGACGGCTGGTTTTCAACCATCATGCTGGACAGGCATCTCTAGGGACACCCAGAACTTCACTTACCTGGGTGCACTAAAAGTATGTATGTCAACAACGAAGCGTAGACCAGCATCCGGCCAAGCTCGTCTGCAGTCGAATGGCGCTCTAAGTCATAGAGAAACACACTTCAAGGGAGGAGATGCAGTCCGACAAATCAAAGTAATTGCTCAGTGCAGACTTGCCATCAGTTAACCTTAACAAACAATTTTTATTTCTGGACGTTGCTTGAAGCATAAGCAGCGAACATCGACACGACATTCTTTCAGTACAAATATAGGTTGTTATGTTATGTGGGATTTAACGTCCCAAAACCAGCTCTGATTATGAGAGACGCCGTAGGGGAGGGCTCCGGAAATTTCGACCACTTGGGGTTCTTTAACGTGCACTGACATCGCACAGCACACGGGCCTCAACATTTCGCCTCCATCGAAATGCAGCCGCCGCAGCCGGGATTCGATCCCGCGACCCTCGGATCAGCAGCCGAGTACCTTAGCCACTAGACCACCGTGGCGGGGCTACAAATATAGGTGCTGTTACAGAAAGTTGCTAATGCATTCGCCGGAACTTCGAGTCAAACCTATATCCTGACACAGGTTTGTCGAGAAGGCTTTACTAAAGAAAGAAGAAAAGTCGTTCATCACATTACACGTGATTTTGACAAATGATCAATAATTGTACATGCGTTCACCATTTACATGTGTTATTGGTGACCTTGAGAATGAGTACTAGGGATTGTGTGAGGAATTATTTCTCACTGTTCAAATCACCCTGGCAAGTGTAGCGTAATTATGTCTTATGGATGCTAACGAGGCTATGTTGTGCATAGTCTTTCTATAGGAGTTCGGGGTTGAGTTGGAGTTGTGTAATGTTTCATGGGGTCAGTTTTTTTAGGCTGAACCTTGATGATGTCAAGGCTTTCGCAAGTGCTACAGCTGTCGATGATATTCCTCAGACCCACTGAGAGGTAATGTACCTATATAGGCTGGATTCATCGTTGTCTGGATTATAGAGACAGATAACCAACGCCTGAACTCATCATCTTTAAAGCATTTTATTGGTTCCTAATAAGCATCCATCGCCGTTCTACGCGGGATCCGGACCACACGCTATGCATTCTGATATATGGGATTAATATGACCTCTAGAAAGTTTCACACTCTCAATCAGGCAAGAGAATGCGGTTTTAACGTACATTTTTCGCTTGTTCTGATTCTCTTCTCACTCTCTTCCGCTTGCCATGCTCTCATTGCCTAGCTATGTAACTGTCATGACACCACTTGGCAGAAAGTGCGTTACTTGCGTTACTTGCGTTACTGCGTGGCTTCCTTCGTCGACCTGCGCCATTTGACTTAGATGCACCATCAAAGCTCGCCGATGAAGATGGCACCATATAATTGAGACTTGAGCTAGTTGGTAATGGTTCATCTTGAGGTGGGTGCAGAGTTACACAAAACACGGACAAAGAAGACGTGCAGATGCGTCTTCTTTGTCCTGTTTCGTTAGCGCTGCACCCCCCTCAAGATAAGAAGGCAGAAGGATATATGCGGGGTGGCCGAGTGTATAGCCATCGCACTCAGGAAGGTTTTTTTCTTATTTCTTTATTTTGTATCTACCTCGATTTTTTGCTCAACGACGCGCTGCTTTTTCGCTCACAACCAAAGACATGACGCCTACACCGACACCAGAATTTTTACAAAATGAGTTGTGATGTTTAGGACTGTTTGGCACTTCTGCTAGTGTGCAGTGGCGCAGAAAACAGACAGGGAGGCGTTTTTACACATTTATGTAACAAAGTGAAAATGAACTAGAAGTAGTCTGGTGTGGCTGTCGTCGCAACGTACCTACGCACGCAGAAAAGAAATGGGTAGAGGAGTCCCGTGCTCCAAGTCTCACTGTTCCTCGGCGCGGTAGCGGTGTCCAGGAGGTGCCTGGACCACACGGGCTCGACTTCAGCCTCGGGCGCCTCGTTGAACACCCACACGTGTCGGTTACATGTGGCAGTCCCGTCGAGCACAGCACCGTCTGTGCCGTGCCGAAATGCTGCTCAACACGGCTGCGGTGCTACAGCTGTCGATGATATTTCCTCAGACCCACTGAGAGGTAATGTACCTATATAGGCTGGATTCATCGTTGTCTGGATTATAGAGACAGATAACCGAACGCCTGAACTCATCATCTTTAAAGCATTTTATTGGTTCCTAATAAGCATCCATCGCCGTTCTACGCGGGATCCGGACCACACGCTATGCATTCTGATATATGGGATTAATATGAACCTCTAGAAAGTTTCAACACTCTCAATCAGGCAAGAGAATGCGGTTAAACGTACATTTTTCCGGACGTCGTAGGATAATTATCAAATATGTTCACGTGAAAATGTCTGCAGGGCTGTGTGTATTATTCCAGCGACTTCTTAGTTTTGTGGCGCAGTCATAATTACTAGCCGTTTTTGTGCGTCTAATACTTCTCAAACATTTATACTGATTGTGGTTGAAATGGTGGGCTTACTTATGTGATGCGAATTATTAACCTGATTCGTTCGGAGTTATTCGGCTTCAGGCTGCCGCAGTATAGCTCATCTCATTTATTGAAATTTTGAAGAGCTATGTTACCTAAGGCATAATGGCCTGCCTTCCCAGTGATGTTTAACTATAAAAACGTGAAGCGCTAATCATAACGCTTTGGCGATTTGCCCTCAGATTAGTGAACTATCTCAGAAAAAGTTGTTACCAATATACTGGTAAGCCTTGCGTTGTAAGGCTAATTTTTATTATTTAGCAATATTACGTGTCGCGAAAAAAGACTAACTTTTCTTTGTTTCTTTTCAGTAGCAGATGACTTCCCTTGTATAATGTTGACAAACCATAATTTATCTACTTGCAGTGCTGGCGACAGCGAGCAGGTATAGCCTATTTCGAATGACATGAAAGTGCAGAGCTGCTAGGTGGGTACACAGTTTCATGCCGTTTCCAACAAAGAGAGTGTGCTTGCGTGCATGAAGTGCTGGTATATCTTGGGCAAAGCTGGACGGATACAAGGAAGGCAATGTTATTTTTCAGGTAATTGCAAATTCTGAAACACATTGCGAAGAAGGTCTTTTGACTTCGGCATACAATTACAAGTGTGCGAATCGTCAAGCACCAGCTCAAGGTCTAAAAACTGTATTGTGTGTTCTGGGAATATCAAAAGGAAACTTTAGACCAGGCCCTTCTGCGCTAAAGGCCGTCGACACATCCACTACCTTATGGTTGAAGCCAACGCTCCCGACGTGTTCTTCGGGGCGTGGTCGCGGAATCGTCCACTAACACCAGCATTAGGAGAGGTTCGAAGGCTGTCACTGTTGGTGCTTTCGGGTCAAGAAAACACAAGATTTACTTTTGACATCCAGTTACGAAAGATCAGTGGAGCTCACTGTGGTATCAAGAGCTTAGGAGAACCCGATAACGAAGTCTTGCGCTCGTAAATGCCCACCCGTAAGGCATCTGCTACTTGCGCAGTGCTTTGTAACGGAAATACTACGCAACAATTGCTAGTTTTGCGGCAAGTACTTCAGATCGGAGGCAAGCGTTCGATAAAAGTTTGGTTTTCGGCGAGGTCCGAGAGTAAAATGCCGAAGATCAGCTCGGTATGACAATACAATAGGCCTCGTTATTATCGAACGCGATTAGAAATGAGTTGCAGATCTGAAATCCACGTGGCTTCTGAGAGACGCTACGCTGCTTCTCACTTTTCATTTCTCCAGTCGCGGGCATCGCCATCCTTCGCAGCTGCGTGTTTGATGCTTCCTCGAAAGAAGCAATGCATGGAGACATGTTTCTGGCATTAGAGCCATTTCGGTACTGTTGAAACCGTCGAAAAAGGTCAGCACATCCCACACATTGTAGGAATCTATATCGCAATAAAATGAAGAGCTGCCTGTGTCTCCGCTTTTGGTCTGAAGGAAAGCATTAAGAAGCGCGTCAACGGTTTTTTTTAACTTGAGCTGTTGCAGCAAACGTGTGCTTACCAGGCCCGCACACAACACTGAGACGCCTCAAGCGCGTCCCTGTCCTCTAGATAGTGTTCTGGCGCGGAAAATCGTATGGGGTGGTGTTTCCACTTGCATTCCATTACAGATGTCAGTTTCGCTGGACAGTAATGGAGGTACGTTTCGCTGATGTTTATGTAAAGGAAAGTGTTGCTTTGGTAGTCCTGCAATGTGGACAAAAACTCATTGCTTTCATCGTTTTCACGTTAATACATATGTAATTCTAGTTAAAATAGTTATTACAGCAAGTGTCTTGCTGCTGCTGCGTCTAAGATGCACCTACAGTGTGACAAATACAATGACTCTCCGAAGTTTAGTTCACGAAAGTGACGTTTAAAAGAAAACAAAAAGAAAGATCAGAACGTACATTATCCAATCGCAAAGGGAGACATCAAAACAAAAGTATTTTACATCCCCTATTGTGAATGCTCCTGCAAATCTTCTTTGCAACTTCCGGTCATGTGTTGAGCACCTTCACAAGATTTATTAATGAATCCTAAGCAATTGCTAATCGCATATACACTGTAATGATTTTAAATCACTCTTATATACGCCTAGCGGTACTGTGGCTCGCTTATGGATTTAGTACGAGAACGTCGGCTTCGGGCTGGATATTTTAACATATCTTCGTCTCAATTTATTGGTCAGGTTCTTCATATAACACGCTGCCACGTGTGCGTTAGATAGATAGATAGATACATAGATAGATACATAGATAGATAGTCGAAGTGTAATTCGTGCATTACAAAACGCTTCATATATAAACAAAGAAGGCGCAATGTTCTTGTGCACCTTTCACTGTGGTGACTTTTAGAAATACAGCTTACGTAATCATTGATATATCGATTTTTTAAACGGCCTCGCTGTCAGTCGTTCCTTCTCCAGTGCTCTTTATTGTTAATAAGCAGACGTGCCCCTAACCGGCAGAATTAATAACCAAACTCGGCTTGGTTCGTAGGAGAACATTTTTATGAAGAGAGAAGTTGTGCCATTTGCTTTCTTTGCCGATTGTGCGGGTTAGGCGGTTCAGTTGACAAAAGTAACGCACTTTTGTAGAAGCTGCGATAAGCCGCATTAGAACGAAAACTATGCCCTTTTACGCGCCGAGGAAAGAAAGTCCAAATTGGACAGTGCCAAGTAAGCCGCATATCTTTTCAGGTTATTCGCAGCAATTGTTCTGCTGGCCAATCGGACAGTTCATTACAATATTTCTGTCTGCTTTGAATTTTCAGCATTGTTCACGGGATACAATGGAGTGAAGTGATTCATTGTAAAAAGGGCAAAGACGACTTCTTGCACTTGTTACACTCGCTGTCACTGCAGATTTTACGAAGTCGTCAGAGAACTAATCGTTTAGCGTGGCGAATACAATCCCTAATTCATTGTAAAAAGGCCAAAGACGACTTCTTGCACTTGTTACACTCGCTGTCACTGCAGATTTTACGAAGTCATCAGAGAACTAATCGTTTAGCGTGGCGAATACAATCCCTAATTTAAACAATGCCAGTAATGTGGCCAAGAAAAAACACAATCTGCAACTGTTTAAGGATTAAGCGTTCCCCTTCCTAAAGAATACGCTGAGTACAGTCCAGGAACATAGAAAAACGGGGAGACACATAAAGGAAGAATAAAATCCGACAGCTGAAAAGCACTGCGGGAATAGATGCTATTGTTACAATCAGCAAGGAAATCTGTTAGACCCTCTTAAAGCGATAGCCGAATGTAAACGAGCATTACCTAAGAATACTAGATGATATCACCGACAGGTCCACATCTATCATAACCCTCGATAAGGAGAGCGATTATGGAAGTCATGTGCTAACAAATGCGCAGTGACGATGCGCGTGCCCCCACCCGTACATTTTACGAGTGGGAGCCTGAGCGCTGCCGGAGAGACTGGGATTTTGGCCTACTTGGAGGCAGGCGCCGTAAAGTTCCAGCCTCGAAGGCACCCGAAGTCTGAGTAGGCAGAGCACGGCTAGCTCTCTCCGCACACCATGGCATTTGAACTCATGGCCGTGGACTCGGGCCCCACGTTGGGCCCGAGCTGTAGGTACTGGCCTTGCCGGGTCCTGTAGCTGTAGCAGTAAAGACGGATGCCTCAGGAAACGAAGGAAGAACAATTTATTAAACAACGACGTGCCAGTTGCTCACATAGCAACACAGCAACATCGCAACAGCATCAACAAGTAACCAACAGCAGAGCATCATAGCGAGACAGCGGACTCGCAGGGGCAAGAGCCACAACGATAAACTAGGCAGGCGCGGCAGCGTTCCAGCCTACAAGGCGTCCAAAATCCGACTCCGTCCGCCAGCGCGCAGGCTGCCGCGTATGAAGCGCATAAGGGGGACACGCGCATAGGCAGGACGCATTTCGTTAGGCTATGAGCAGATGGCCAGCGCGCGTGACTGCAATACGCTCCTCAAGAATGTGCGGGTTGTTAGGGTCAAAGAGCTTTTAGGGGAGATGCTCCTCTTAGTCTAACCTGGTCACGCGTCAGGCGTAACCCGCGTGCCGGGAGGCACGCGTTCACCCTCGGCGCTCGCCCTCTGCGCTTGCCTCCCGGCGCGTGCCTCTGCTTTCTTGTGAGAGAGAGAGAGAGAGAGAGACAGAGAGAGAGCGAAAGGCGCGCGTTGGCTATGGAAACGCTCTTTCTTAGAGGTACGCTCTACCAGCTCGCAAAGAAGGAGAACGCGCCCTCACCCGCGAGAGGCAACGTTGGCGCAGGCAGCGTCTCCAAGCGAGTTTCTCGATTGAGAAATACCGACTGCTCGCGTTGGAGAACCCTTCACCGGCCACCCAGATATATATATATATATATATATATATTATATATATATATATATATATAATAGGCACTGGATCTTGACTTGCAATGAAGTGCCGGTGGGAGATTTCACTTGTGCATAGTTGAACCATGAGGATTCGTAGCGTGCGCGTTAGCTACATTAATCCGGAACTCGTCACGATCTACGATGAACCTCCCGAGCTTCGCCCACTCATCATCATTCACTCCGTGGATATGCTGTAATTTTCTTAAGTTGTGCGCATTTCTATACGGTTTCTTCTATGGCTGCGTACGCGTGTGTATCTACGTTACCGCCAGCGTCAGGGAATTGTTCGGGGCAAGGAAAGACTAATTTTTGTCGAAAGACTAATTTTGCTCCGGATAGGGCCAAATGACTATTAACGGTGAAGCTTAAGCTTAAAGTGCAACAGTAACACTTTTGTTCGGGCTGGTTGCTACATTCTTGACGCAAACTCGGTAGCGCAAAAAAACACGTACGAAGAAAAGATGGAACACAGGACAGGCGCAAACTTCCAACTATATTTCGGAATGCCAAAGTGGGTCTATATGTAAATGCACACCCTTTGCACACGAGCTACAAGGAATGGTAGATAATCGAAGGTTGTCCATAGTCAAAAGAAGAGGCGTGCAAGAAATGGACACAAGGGGAGAAGTGAACAACACGAACGCCGACTAACAACTGATGCAGAGCACAGAGGTGACAAAGAAAGAAGACACACAGCTTATCTGCGCATGCTCGGAATGGTAGCGCCACCTGTCGACACCCAACTGCTAAGGCATTCTGTCTCCTCTCTGTTCAATCTAATCGACGGCTGACTCACGCACGCTCTTCCGCTAATACTGATATGCCAGGCCTCGACGAATAACGCGTCTCTTCATTCTTATGTCTGTACAGGATGTCGGTTTCGTCTAACTCGGGCGTGCAGCTACGGACCTGGCAGTGCAAAGATAGATTAGACGGCGTTCCACCTGATAGCGACCTTCTATGTTCAATTAATCTTTGATTAATACAACGTGCAGTTTGCCCTACACAAAAACGCCCACAGCTAAAAGGAATCTTATAAACCACATCCATGCGACAGTCGGTAAAATCGTTCTTGGCTACATGCTTAACCTGACAGATATCCGTTCGCTCCTTCCTTCCATCAGCTCGTTTCTTCTATGCACAGCAGCACAAACCCTACCTAACTTATTGGGAGCCGTAAACACAACATTAACCCATATCTACTTCCTACTTTCTTAAGCCTGTGCGAAATTGCGTGGATATACGGAATACTCACGACTCTTTTCTTGTTAAGGTTATCTCTGCTATAGCTTTCCTTCCGGTCGAAATCGACTTCCTCAGACGCTCAGCTACTGTGGCTATGGCTGGTCTAGGGTAACCTGCATCTAAGAGGCGCTCGACCTGCGCATTAAAGCTAATGGTCAAACAGTGCACGCACGACTTCGACAGGGCTGACTTTGAACACGACAAGTCTATTCCGTTTTTTAATACTTTCGAATGCTTGGAGTGAAAGTTTAACAACGGCTTAAGTGCTCTACGGGAATACTATCAACACACTTGATTCTGCTCAAATGACAAAGAGATATCTAAAAACTGTATTACGTTTCTCTCCGGTAGTTCTTTCGCAAACCTTAGACCGTCTCCATTAAGTTTAAATTGATCGCTTACATAGGTGACGACGGATTCAAAATCATCCTTTCTACAAAATATCAAGTAATCGTCTGCATACCGAGATACCCTGATGATGTGGTCACCTAAGGCCTCTTTCAAACGGCAGTCAAGCTTGCTCAAGTATAGATCACTTAGAACAGGGGCGACCTTTGAACCTATACAAATCCCCGATGTCTACAACCACGCCTTCTCTTTATCCAACTAATGTTGACGTTAAACACATGGAAAGAATTTCTAGAAAAGGTTCTCCTCGATACCGCTGTCAAAACAAGTACATGAGAATCTGCCGATTAAATCTGATGCATGCACGAAACAAAAAGGAATGACAAGTTTTCATTTCTTCATTTACACTCTGTTGATTTGTTGTTAACTTGTCATGCCTTTTTTTTTTCCGCGCATGCATCAGATTTAATCGGCAGATTCTCATGTACTTGCTTTAACACCGGTATCAAGGAGAACCTTCGATTATCTATCATTCCTTGTTGCGCGTGTGCAAAGGGTGTGCATTTACATATAGACCCGCTTTGGCATTCCGAAATATAGTTGGAAATCTGCGCCAGTCCTGTGTTCCTTCTTTTCTTCGACCGTGTTTTTTTTTTTGCTCTACCGAGTTTGTGTCATTAAAGTGTAACTCCGGCGGTTTTTTCACATGTTCTGATACCGACGTTTTTCAATGGTTCTGGTAGTCTTCTAGCACCAAGGGTAGTGGTTCGATTTGCTCACCAACGCGACAATAATTCTGAATATGTGACGGAGCGGTATGCTCAAAGCGAAACCGATACGGGTTGATGCTTCGGGGAGCGTATGGGATGACTTCACATGCTTCCCGCCATCAGAAATATGCAGCTGGTGCCAAAAAATGGCAGTGGCGAGGTCATCCGGCATTGCACTGAGTTGAGCCAGCTTCCCAAACCTTCCAGAAAAATTTTAGCGCTGGGTTATCACCGTGTTTCTTTTGATGGCCCGCGTTCTTGGGTAGGCAGCGGTGAAGGTAAAGACGTCAAAAGCACAGGGTGACCCGCACGAGAATGCACGAAAAAAATTAAAAATTAGTTTTCAGGATATCAAACTGATTTCCAACGACCTGGCTTGGCACAAATTTGTATAATACCGAGGAAACCATATTGACAATTTTATCGAGATATTTGGAGAGTGAAAAATCGCCGGGTCTGCCTTTCAAGCGTACTCAAACAACTTTTGTGGCAGTTTAGCCAGGTTGTATGATTAGAATCAATGCTCATATTAAGAGGTATTCCTTGTACCGTGTTTGGCAGGGTAGTCGAGAGCACTGCGTTGTGCCGCGTGCGAGAGCCTTCGTGCAGAGGTGTGCTTTTTTGGAAGTGCATACTGAAAAGCGCCGACGCGAATGCCATACGCATCGTTCGTTGGAGATTCCAACGGCGTCCAGCGAAGCTGTATAATAGCCTGCTTAATGATAAAAATACATATGTAGTGTGGTCACATTGATGCACCACTTCTTTCTAAATTGTCTGAAGAATCGCAAGGCCTCGTAACAAAGGTCCGAACGGGTGGACTGATGGCAGGCTGCTCGGCGGACCCAATTATTCGGGTTGCAAAATCGTCGGACAGTCGGTTGGGTGAGAAGGATCACCGGTACGCATAGGCTCATGGTTGTCCTGCTTCCTCTCTCCCTCCTCTCCCGGCTCATGGTTGTCTTTTCATGGTTGTCCTCTATGACTCTCTCGTGAGTCAATGAAGTTATTTAATACCCTCCCTGGCTCCCTGGCTGCGTACGTACATGTGTACGTACCTAAGTAGCTACCTATGTGCCTGCTGTTTACTTACTCTACTGTACTTTGCCTATTTTCTGCTGCATATGACGAGGCATCCTGCGCCCTAGCGAATGTCAGGCACAAACGTCATACAACTTAGTCGACAAGAGTTCTAGCGGAAAAATTGCTGGAAAATTCTCGCGAGATTTTGCGCTGCCTCAACACTGCTTACCGGGAAAGACAGATACAATTGCTACAGGTTGGCGCCCCCAGGGTAGTGGTACCAAGCGTTCCACATCGTTCGGGAGGGAGCTTAATTGTCATGTCTTGCTCTTAGGCTCAACTTGCCCTTCTGGAGACAGAAACATGTCCCGTATTTGACAGTTCGGCACCTTATAATGAGGACGACCCTTATTAAAGCACCTGCTGAGTTTTCTTTCCACTCGCACTAAACCATTCGTTGTCAAAACCATCTACCTGAATGTCGCCTACAATTGTGAACGACATTATTCGTGCCATGATGGCAGGTGAACTGTAGTGCAACTGGAGACCAAGTGAAGCAGGAGCAAGAGGAGAAACAGGTCCACTCAAGTTTTTTCTCCATGGAAGGGTTCGTAAGGAAGCAGCTGTCTGCTCATTTAAAGAGTGTGCTTTCTCCAAATGTTCCTGATGATGTCGAAAAATACTCCAGTATTCACACTCGTGAAACTTTATTGGCACTTTCAGCAAGTGTAGAAGGTATATGGTCCATTTTGAAGGGTTTGTTGAAGGATGAGAGGCTGGATGCACGTTGAGCTTGTGCAGGTAGATCTTGAAGTGCAGTGGAATTTGCAGAGGCTATACGAGGGCATTTATGAATAGATCTTGCAGGAGGATAACGTTCTGGAATCTGCGACAATTCGGTCCAGTGCTGTTTCAAGAGGTCAAATGAGACTATCCGTGTATATAAGGAATTAAGTTGTTTTTCTTACAGGCTTAGTCGCCGAACGCCTGTGCCCCCTGTATCACCAGAACTTCCCTCATTATGTATTTGGTAACACTACTGCAGCATCTTATACGGAAGATTCACTCGTGCGGCTCTGCGGCCCTTAGACCAGTCCTGGTCATTCAACAAAACTTCTGAGGAAGCATTACGCCCTTACATCCTGGTGAAGCAAAGAGCCGCTTGTTGTGTTGTTTGTCACTGGCGCAGTGGGCGCGACAGCGCACATACAGACAGGCTGAAGCCCCGCAATGAGCATGCTGCTCTCTTCGACCCCTAACGGAGCAAGTTAGCACTTTTGCAGCTTAAGCTGTTATGACATCACAACAAGGTCCGTTTTTGGCGCCGTAGTTGTCCGCCGCCGCCGCCACCGCCGTATGAGGACTGAGGAATATTCGAGCTTATCCTCTGCGAGGATTCTAACCCACAACCTGTGCGTGGCAGTCGAGCATTCTACCCCTGATCTCCCCAGTGCTTGAAAAATCATCGCTAAATAACCTGAACAGGCATAACGTCTGCCGAGGAATCGCATTAACAAGTGTAATGTTACGTGACAGAATAATAATACGCCACTACACGTCGCGGAAAGTGGATTGCATAACGAGTTCGAGGAATTATTTGATAGAACACAGGCGTGCATGCTTCGCACCTCTCCACCCATTGCAGAGGCATCATCAACATCATCATTATGAAACAATCTTCTTGAACTTTTCCGTCATCGTTATTACGAAGCGGTACCTCGTGAAGCAGTTTTGTTGTATCCTGCCACGCGTCTCGCAGCAGGCGACGTGCGCAGCACTGACAGCAACCTGACTTGGCTCCTCGATATACCTCATGGCGCCGCCTCGCAAAGTGCGGACCGCTGCTGAAGAAGCGAATCGCAGAGCAGCGCGCGCGGCTGCAGTAAGGCAACTTTTGGCACAACAGACGGCATCACTGATTTTAGCACAATCTTTTGCTGGTCCGCACGTTCACCCCAAATATCAATAGACTTCTTCTCACGTCACTAATGTGTTTATTAAAAAGAGTATATCAACGTCACAGCGACTGCGTACAAGGCTTTATTCAACCATATGACTATAAATTTTCTCACATATGTTCGCTCTACCGGCTTAGTAGAAGTATCGTTGTCTTGCAGACGTTACGACAACCCTTGTAAATAGAACGCTTTCCCCAGGGACAATTTTCCGTGTTTTTTAAAGATACTCATTTACTTGGGCAGTTACGCGCACATGACCGCTGGGCAACAATCAGGATAGGGGCCACTTCCCCCAAATGATGACCACCAGCACCTAGGATCAGTCGGACGGGGGCATCTGGCAGACACAAAGAGAAAATTTCAACTCTTTAGAATCGTTCAAAGAACTACGTTAGTGCTATCGTCTTCAGCGCTTCTCTATAACGCACCCCCCGCCACACGGGTGTCGAAAGGCTACGGAGCTCGGCTGCTGATCCGAAGGTCGCGGGGTCAAATGCCGGCCGCGGCGGCTGCATTTCGATGGAAGCAACATGTTAAAGACCGTGTGCTGTGCGATCTCAGTGGACGTAAAGGCGGTCGAAATTTTTCTAATCTTATACTATGGTGTTTCTAATATTCATAGCGTAGGTTTGGGAGGTTAAACCGCTGATATTAGGGTATGCTCCACAGGTGTGCGAATTTTTTTACAGCCCATGTCGATCTCGGGTCAACCAAAATGGACACATAACGAATGATTGGAACGCACTTGAAAACAATAAAGACATACTGTTTTCGTAGCAGGGTATTTAAACGTGCACATAACAAACGCACAGACAAAGGCGAGGGCGCTGTAACATACGAAGCCACCCACAAAGCGAAGCGACAGGCGGGTGTTGAAGCTGGTCCCCCGAGGTGCCAAGCAAGCACGCTACCGCTAGGCTATGGCACTTCATACCAAACAGCGACTGCAGATATAAACACAATCCGCTAGCGCTTATGATGAGGCTTCTTTGTTAAAGCGAACTGAGCTTCTGGTGTGTTTTAGGCGCTGTCGGCGCACTATTATAAACACTACATATTTCCAGTAAAACACGGCATGCATTTTTTCCACTTTGCTTTTTATGTACACATATACTTGAACGTACTACGGTCGTGGTACTCATATCAGATCACCGTAGCCTACATTTCTCTTCAATAGAACAGATGCTCGTGTTGCGTACTAATGAGAGCGCCAACGTTACGTCCTAACGAGAGCTGCCACTTAGTCGTCGCGATGCCCCTGGTCGGCTCGTACGCCTGGCACACACCAAGACTTCGGAGGCAGGGTATAAGTGTACATTCAATATGAATGACTGGTGTTTACATCATAAACATGAAATACTCGACATGCAAGTCTAGATAAACCATACGCAAATCATGTGTCTCTAATACCCATAGTGCTCGGCCTGCAGTATGTGGGTATGCGCCAGAGGTGTGCGGATTTTATAGTGCTTATGTCAATCAAGGAGGAACTAAACTGACGCATGATTCGCCATTGCTGCGGGAAATACGCATGTGAAACTGTGGGATGAGGGTTCTAACCAACAACTACGAGCGACATTTGACGTATTGCGCACCCCACATGGTGCATTGCCTCCACGATGGGTCCTTGTTTTTCTCTTCACGCTTGACTCCAGACGGCCGACTTTCAATTAAATTGGGACATACCTGCAACTTGTGAAACGTTGGGGGAGGGGGGGGGGGGGGAGCGGACACAGGCCCTCGATGCTCCAGGCAAACACACAACCAATAGGTTAAAGCGGCTCATCCCAAACGACACAGAGAATAAACATATTGCAGCTGATCCTGGTTGTGTAACCTAAATTGCCCCTATGAGGTAGACTAAGCGCGTATCATAGGAACACATATTCTGGTGCTGTTCGGAATGCTGTTGTGCAGTTCGATCCCGCAGGAACACTTCATCGAAGGACAGTTGTGATAGTGTCAGTGCACCCTACATTAAATATTTCTTCGGTTGTGCTTGGGCTTACGTGAGTGTGAAGGTTACGTCATGACTTGACCTACCACACAGTCACCACGGTACCGCAGACGTTCCTGGTAAGACCATGTTAAACGTGCTCATGAATGGGCCCTCATGCGTTTTGCACAAAGACCTTTATCCTACTCGTAACACGTGGGTGAACGCCAAAGGATGCATCATAGACAATTTCCCCGGTAACTGCACCTGGTGACACCGATATCCACAATGCATGGTATTGGCAGGAATATTTTGAGACATGATACTAATATTATATATACTGGTACTGTCAGTGTGCGTTACCGGATACTTATAAACTGAGAGAGAGCCGAACTGCGGATCCAAACAGTGAACCTAATTAACATCTTAAGCACCGTAGCATAATCAGAATAAAATACTACAGACTAATTACAACAAAATCAAATCAGTTAAAAGTCTCACCCAGTAACCTTTACTGTTCCATTCACGCAAGAGTACTGCACGCACGGGTAGGTGCCACTCAACACTGTTCCATTAGGAATAGTGACATTGCTGCCAAGAAATGGACAATCACCTGTTCAAGAATACATTATAAGTAGTTGCGTTAGTAAGTCATGGTGGTTCAATCAGTCATCACGTATTAAGTGTGGAATGATGACATTCACCAAGAACAGGAAAATGTCTCGCTACCAACTTCTGCATTTTCGTGGTTTATGCACTGCTGAAAGTCACAATTTATGTGCGTGCATATATTAGAAATAAATGTTTGCACTCATAGTATACGCCCCTTCCCCCCCCACATATATATATATATATATATATATAGTTGTGGCAAGGAAATCACGTTGGCCCCGGTACAATAAGGAACACAGTATATTTACTGACGTTTCGGATGGTAGACTAGCCTTTGTCAGAGAGTTTGACAAAGGCTGGTCCACCAGCCGAAACGTCAGTAAATATACTGTGCAAAAAGCAACGTGCGTCGTACTCCCTTTTGTTCCTTATGTATATATATATATATATATATATATATATATATATATATATATATATATATATATATATATATATATATATATATATATATATATATATATATCAAATTCACCGTAGTATTTTTGTCTCCCTTGATTGCGCGTGTTCTTGTGTCCACAAGTGAGTCTCTTCATGCGCTTACTCCGTCACCCTCTTCGTTTTTTTAAAGTCTGTCTTTGTCGCATTTCTTTATCTTTTCATTTTTTATGCAGTCGTAACCCCATCGCACGAGTGCCTACCTTTATTCCTAGTTACATGGTATACGCCGTATATTTGACGATCATTGTTACGCATATGTTGGGGGCCCCCTTACATACTGATCTATGTGAGAAGTGCGTGTTTCCCTGTGCCCTGTATTCCCTGACGAAGGTAGGCCCTCCTGCCTCCTGCCGTCACTGCGCACAATCGGATAACGTAGTGCTTTGAGGATTTCTCACAGTTCGTGACAAGCCCAAACTAATTAAAGCACTTTGACTTATTGGTGTGAAAATACATTGTGTTAATATTAAATATGTGATATGTGCTTAGCCATAAAGCTAATTACATTTAGAAAAATCGTAGCTAGCTCCCTAATTAAAATATGGTTATTACATCATTTCGTATTTATGATAAAATATTATGAGGTGCCCAAGGCGGGAGTGAATTATGCTATGTTGTTTCATCCTTACGCTGCGCATGCGTTTATTGAGAGGGTGGCGTAATTTAGCAGATACAACCTGTCACTATGGTCGCGCATTTTTCTCAGCAATGCTCGGTTTTAAAGGCACTAACTAGAAATATGAAGCTTGTCTACATAGATTTTTTATTCGTATTGGCGTTTGGCACCACTTTATGAGTGCCAATAAACAAATTCTGGGTTGAGAACTGCCTCTGAAAGTCTGCAGTGTCTTCAGCCATTTGAAATCGCTTGCTACGAAAAGAGAACTTCACGACCTCGGCTGCCGAAACTATGGTGCAGTGAGCTTCACGGCCGTAACATGTAGCAACCAATGTAGCTTATTGCATGTCTACTTATTCTCAACAATTATCTAATTGAGTTTTCGGTTTACAAACTGGTGCATTAATCGAGTACGTGAAAAAGCTGAGCTGGTGTTATTACGCAAAGGTGCCATTAGGGAGGTCCAGAAGACACCACTTCCTCTTTTTTTTCAATTTTGACGCCTCCTCGCTTACAACGGCTCTCTCTTCTCCTCAAATGAAATGTTCGTTGTTCTACAAATGCATTATTTTAATCTTTCTCAAATTAAGATTTCGCTTTCTTGCCCCTTTAATGTTTTCGACAGTAGAGCGTAGCAAGCCCGAACGTAACCGAGGAGAGGTGTAAGGACCACTCTTCTCGATGGCCTTCCAAATTCCATATGAAATATTTTGGAAATTACATCATTAAACACCCATACAGCGTGACACTAAATTCAAACTAAATAATGTATGTAAACTGAAAGCCAAATGCGAGTGATTCACAAAGTCTGCAAGGCAATTTCTTAGTTATGTCACTTTTGCATTTGTTGTGTCCCATACGGGAGAATTGTAGCTAACCATTGCAAGATACACAGTCCGCTCTTCATTCTGTGCTTACTGAACGGTTGATTCATTTGATGAAGTGTGAGAACTTTATCAAATTGAAAGACATTGCTATATTACCGAGTGAAGTGTACTTACTCTGATTATTGAAGACAAAGCCTGAGGAGAATGATAATGCAGTCCACATTGCAGAATACAATATGAATGCATATTTTGCACTCGCCTTGGAACAAAACGGTTTCTTCATTATCTGAAAGTTGACTTGCAACATTCTTACCTATGCAGTGTCTTGGGGCAGAGAAAAAAGAAGGCTTACGTGTTAAATTTGGAAGAGTTTCAGGGGTGGTTACAGTACCAACTACCACCGACTTGAAAGGGTATACGAGTAACCCAACGCCAGTGTGCCCCTTAGGAAGTGTCACGTGATCGCGATTATGAAGGACGTAAAATTCCAGCCTTTACAGTTCGAACTTTTTCTTGGTGAACATGTTCACAGCGTGGGGAGCAGCTTTCACGGCGCAGCGATTCAGGTAAGCGCCACAGTTCGTAATCGATACAGCTAATCTGTAGCAGAATGCCTGACACTTTAAACACTGGGCACATTACATGACGGTGTTAGTTCGCAAAGTTCTCGAAAATTTGGAATGCACTCAAGTGCACGCGCTGTGTATGAAAAGGTACCAGATCAATCGAAAACATCGGAAGATATTCAAGGTCTTTCGAGGTACTGTAGCTGTCAAGCAAAAGCGCAGTATTTGCGTTAGTTGAGACGCGGCAGAAATCTATCCAACGCGTGGCAGAAGAATATGAGGGAATCCAATTAAAGGCACTGTTCTTACATTTGGTTTGTATAGGGTATCCCTGTTAAATGTAGCCTAGTTTCTACAAATGACGCAGCATGCTTATGCGCTGTAAGAAGCTGAGCAGTGCTGAAGATCCAGTGTCCTTGTGTAGAGCATTTTTGTCATTTTGGAAAGTGAATGAGCATAACTTCAATGCCTAACAATTAAATTCTTCGATTGAGCAAGAATTTTTCAATACCAAAGTTGTCGATCAAGCCTAAGGTCGACTGACTGGTGTGTTTGCAACCAAGTATCATTGATGGATCTACTTATATGATCCCTTGAAGAAAGCCACGGAAATACAGAAGGGGCAACGCGACAGAACATCCAATTCAGAGCCCCTGATGGCTAAGCAAACAAATATGCATGTTCATATCTGTAACGGTGTAGCAACGGCATACACAAAAGGGGGGGGGGGACGACCATGAAGTTGGGTCGTGCTACGACGTGATGTTACTTAAAGATATCACTCGCTTGGATACGTGGAATAAAGCCCGAACACACAAGGTGACTACAAACGCCTACACACATACACACACACACACGGATTTGTGACGTATAAGTGTTGATGCTTGGCTGGTAATACGTGAACGCAAATTCCACTGTCACGGGTTTAACCCTATTTTCTTTATTTTTCCATTTGTGCCATCGGTGCCCACGCGCAACTTCTGGATTCCGCAAAGTCAAGGGCGTCTTCGAGAGGTGCAGAGACAAAAAAAAAAGTCTTCCAGTGATGGCTTGTCTGGCAGCGTTGAAATAAAGGTGATATCTTGATGTTATTATCCCAGCCCTAAAACATTGGTCGCTGCAGAAAAGCACCACGGAGCGCACTGCATTGCGTGACAGCCAATAGAGAGTAGCGAGTCAGCGGGACAGCGGGCCCAGCGAATGAGCGGAGGGGACAGCGGAGCGCATGACGAAAGGAAGAGTAATAGCTGAGCGATGCCCTAGCTGCGCTTGAGCGGAACGTACTGCTGCGCCACCTGTTGAACAATGCTGAAGTTAGTGTCGATCGAGCAGAGGTTTTACCTGTTGAATAAATTAAGGTTACTGCGAAAAGGATATCGCAAAAGTCATTTTTCATTAGATCACAGGTGTTATGTGGGAACACATCTTCGTTTTTGCTACATGACATGATGACACGCCGCCGCCGCTTGTGTTCAGGGCTGCCATCTTGCAAAACGCTCGCGCGCTGGCCCGCTGCATACGCTCCGCTGAAGAGACCAAATGGTGGT
Source organism: Hyalomma asiaticum (assembly GCA_013339685.2). Taxonomy (NCBI): domain Eukaryota; kingdom Metazoa; phylum Arthropoda; class Arachnida; order Ixodida; family Ixodidae; genus Hyalomma; species Hyalomma asiaticum. The sequence goes on from CM023488.1 coordinate 52,013,745, forward strand.
GGTGGTGGCTTGAGAGGAAAAGACGCTTCTTTCTGCAGCCCATGAGGGAGCACGGCTAAGCGTCCCGACCAAATGAAGGGGCGAGCGGCTCGCTCCGTAAATGCGCTGGCTGTCCCAGCGTGCCGCGCATGCGCAGTTGGCGTCTCCGCTCGTTCGCTGGGCCCGCTGGCCCGCTAAGCCACTTAGCTATTACTGTGGACGAACGAGGACACTGATTATGAAGTACGGACAACGTACATCTACATTTCGGGCATTGACACCGAATAGAACACACCAGTAAACCCGCTCAAGAACAGCTCGTCAAAAGCCCGCTCAAGTAAACCCGCTCAAGTAAGTAAACCCGCTCAAGAACGTCAAAAGCCGGACACGTGAATCTAGGAGCCGACAGAGAAGGCTATAATCCCTTGACAAGGTTGCCATTTTTTATCTACCAACACAAACGAGCTTCTCATGCAATGAAAAGGCCTGTTTAAGGTCGCGACGTTGATTATGCAATTCACTTAGGGCAGAGCACAAATGATTTGGACATTATGTGCAAGCAGTGGGAGAACTTATGTATATATATATATATATATATATATATTACCCCTCTCTATGAAATGAAGTCACCACAGAGCACTCATATTCCTTGCGTTAAAAGCTATAATTCCTTAGATAAGTGTTTGTTATAAAACGGTTTAAATATACTACGACTAAGGATGCCTGCCTCATTCTCGGTCTTCTCAATCACTGCTTACTCTATGCACTTATGCTTACCGCAGTGCTCATTTCGGTTCCGTGAAAGTGACGTCGGTGCCCTAACAGAGGAGCGAAAGTTTCGTAGTTGTAGTAGCTACGGTTTAAGCCTACCGTTCCAGTAGACGTGGCCCGTAGGCCAATGCTGTGCACAAAGCTGCTCAACTTGCGCAGTAATGTAGCTAAATAACGTAAAGATTGCCCCACTGGCCACCACGATAGCTAGTTGTAAGGTAGCTTGTTGCTGGATCGTTGAGTTCTATAAGAGCGTGCTTCTGGCACCGCACCGGACGATATCCCCTTCCTTATCGAGTGCATTGGGCGGCAGTAATTCTGCAACCTTTAGCAATTATAAAGGCAACTTTAGTAAGGAAAGGAACTTACCAACTTTAGTAAGATAATGCACATCAACTGAAACTAGCGTCGAGTACAGTGTTGAACCTGACGACTCAAGGGGCAACTACACTTGACCATCTGCTACAACCTACACAGCCTAGGCATAGTAGTCTTGCCAGTGTTCGCCTTTTTATGTGCGCGTTCAGCCGTGGTCACCGGTTGCTTCGGAATGCAAAGAAACGATGGATTGGAAGCGTAGCATTGTCTCAAAGATCTGTGATGCAAGCAGCAGCGATTTCGCTCTTTACTGAGGGTGGAAAACAATGGAGGCTGGCGAGGAACTGCATAGTGCTGGAAAACTGATAGCGCTAATGAAACAATGCGCCTCGGTCATTGATTTGCGCGCTCCTACACGACACCCGAATAACAGCCAAAAATATGCGAATGAAGGCAACCGAGAATAAATAGCTTGTCGGTTACTAATTGACTTGTTTACCGCTCCAAAACCAGCTGTTCTATGAGGATATGATGCAGCCGCCACTAGAACAACATACAAACAAAGGTAGAAACAGAGGAACAAGACAAGCGGACAAGCCGGTTGCCGTGTTCCTTTGTTTCCACCTTTGTGTGTATGTTGTTCTAGTGGCGGCTTCATCATGTCCTTAAATAAATAACAACTAGGCCAGCAAGCTGTGCTATGAGGGATGCTGTAATGCAGGTCTCCGGAAACTGCGACCACCTCGGGGTCTGCAGAGTACACTGATATCACACACCACACGGGCCTCGACATGCCGCCTTGATCGAAATGCAGCCGGCGCAGCTACGGCTACCTCACCTCTGCCAAAGACTGAGGCCACACCTGTGGCCAATACTTGCGCTGCTAAGAACCGGCGTGGCTTTGACCCAAAAGCAGTCTCATCAACCTCTGGGCGGGTAGGCGCCAAGGTCTCGTCCTCCGAGGCGAGACATTCAAAGAAAACACGCTCGGAAGAGCACGTGTCCATTGGCTCGCAAGATGCAATGGACACCACTTCTTCTCAGTAGGTACCGCTAGCGCCCAAGGAGCGGCGAGATTCTCTCGACCGTTCGAGAATGGACTGGATGCCAGTTACCGGGCCTGAGAAAGCCCTGTTATGTTTTTTTGTGGGGTTTAACGTCCCAAAACCAGCTCTGATTATGAGAGATGCCGTAGCGGAGGTCTCCGGAAATTTTGACCACCTGGGGTTCTATAACGTGCACTGAAATCGCACAGCACACGGGCCTCAACATTTCGCCTCCATCGAAATGCAGCCGCCGCGGCCGGGATTCGTTCCCGCGACCCTCGGATCAGCAGCGGAGTACCATAGCCACTAGACCACCGTGGCGGGGCAGCCCTGTTATGTAAATTAATTTCCTCGCGTAAACATGCAGCACCACCACTTTTACCTATAAATGGGTACCATAATGCAATGAAATCTCGGATGTCTGACACGCAAGCTCGGCGATATCCATGAACTGAGGTTTAGTTTAAATCCGAAAGTGCTGTGTGTGCAGGAGACGCACCTGAGTTCCGCACATGCTGATTTTATCTACAGTACATTATTTTCCGGAAAATTGTGAGGGTGTTGTTGTATCGTTTGGTGGTGTAGCGTTCATACTTGGTAAAGGTATAGCGTGTCAACATTTAAAGCGTCGAACGGCCCTCGAGGCAGTGGCCGTCCTTGTTCTTCAAAACCAACTTACTACAAGTGGTTCTGTCTATCTACCTCTCCATTACCAACTTCATAAGCAAGAACTGCAACTATTAGTTGACTAACCACCGCAACCTTACCTTCTTCTTGGCGATTTTAATGCGCACAGTTGTCGTTTGGGTGAATCCCGCTCAGATGCGTGGGGCCGTTTAATCGAACAGACCCTTTTTTCCGGCGCTTGTCTCCTCAATGAGAAGGAACCAGCATTTTACAGTCTTGCAAACCGGATCTATTCATATATAGATGTTAGCATCGCATCTTCGACAATTTTACCTTATGTTAAGTGGGATGTAATAAAAACCATAATGGAGCGACCACTTCCCTATAGTTATCAGCATACCCCAATCTAATCAATTTCCCCCTGAAGCCTCTCTTTGGTAGGCTGCGTGTGCAGTGTGGCAGCAGTTCCGTAGCATTGCTCTTATACTGGTCTGACATGGGCTTTAAGTATAGCTGCAGCAGTGGACTACCTTACAGCTTTCCTCATTGATGCTGCTACGAAACGTAGCCCTCAAACAAATTGGTTGTCCAGTAAACGCCGAGTACCCTGATGGAACGCTGAGTACCTTGATGAAGGATGCAAAATGAAGCATGGGTCTTGCTTCGGGATTCCCCTACTGCGGACAACCTAATTAACTTGAGACGCATAAAATTCTAAGGAAGGAGAGTACGCCGCCAAGGAAGAAGAAAGAGTCGGCAAAAATATGTATTGCGAAATAACTCGTACACAGAGTAGACAAAGGTCTGGAACAGCGTTCACAGAATAGAAGGCCGACAAATATTCTTCACCCTACGTAACCACTCAGGGAGGTAGCTTGGAACACCAGGTAACTTTTCTGGGCTTGCATTTTCAACAGGTGCCTAGTTCGTTGCGCTGCACGGAGTCTTTCCAAAGAAACAAAGAACGTGTGGAACGAAGGCCATTGGATAGAATGGATAGAAAATATGGGATACCCGAAGCATACAACGGACCATTTTGCATGGCAGAACTTAAGGCATCAATGGCCAGTTGTAAGAAATCAGCCCCTGGCTAGGACCGTGTGATATATGAAATGTTAAAGTGCTTGCCCACAGAAGCTCAACAAACCCTCCTTTGTATACGTAACTCCATATGGTCAAAGGGCCACATTCCGTCTTCTTGAAAAGGAGCTATCAAAATGCGAATTCTAAAATAGGGTAAGTATGCTGCCTCATCAAACAGTTATAATCAAACAGCACAGACAAGTTGTCTGTGTAAACTTTTTGAGAAAGTGGTAAACCGGTGCCTCATTCATTATCTTGAAGTTAACATACTGGACCCATTTCAGTGCGGCTTCAGATAAGGCAGACCAACAAAGGACCAGCTTGTTCGGACCAAAGCATACTTCCGGGACTCCTTCAACCATTAGATATTCTTCTTGTCAGTTTTTCTTGATGTGGGGAAGGCTTACGATACCACGTGGTGCTTGGGAGCGCTTCAGGACCTTTCTGCAATGGGCATTGACGACAACCTTTTAATATAATTGAGAGCTACCTGTCCAACGAAGTATTTCGTGGAAGAGTTGGCAATGTGCACTCAACAATTCACGCAGGAGACGGGCGTGCCATGAGGTGGTGAGTTGAGCTGTACACTTTTCATTGCAAAGGATGAATTCACCACATGCACGTATACCTGGAACACTATTTTACTCAATTTATGTGGACGATTGGATGTAAGTCGTGAAACCTCAACGTCTGTGAACGATAGCTGCAGATTGGTATAAACACTCCTGGAGTAGGCCGAACAAAACAGTCCTAAATTCAATCCCCAAAATAGTATATGCATGATATTTTCAAACGAAGAATAGTACCACAGCCTGTTAATGAAATGAATTTGGAACGACTCACCGTCAGCCTCGAACACAAATTTGCAGGCGTCACATTAGACTCAAAACTAACTTTCATTCCCCAATTGAAATACGTGAAAGCGGAATGCCTCAAGGCCATGAATCTGCTGAAATTGCTGTCTCGCACTACATGGGACAGCGACAGGGGATGTCTGCTCAACCTGTACAAACGTCTTATAAATTCACGCCTCGACTATGGCGCCGTTGGATACCATTCTTCAACATACAGTGCTCTGAAAATCCTTGATCCCCTCCAGAGCCCCACAATACGGTTAGCGACAGGCGCGTTTATTTATTTATTTATTTATTTATTTATTTATTTATTTATTTATTTATTTATTGGAATTACCCTCAGGGCCAGAGGCATTATAGAGGGGAGTGGTACATTTAAAAAAATACAGTGCAAACGTTCTTCTGTAAGTACAATGTTAGCTGAAAAAATAAGTACAGTACTAGTCGTAACTAAACAAACAAGAATCAGAGTTTACGAAAAAACCATAATTACATAAATAAACAAGTAACAGTACAAGTCTTTAGCAAACAAACAAGAATCACGCAGTTAGCCAAAAAACGTAATTACATAATTTGTTGGTTGCACAACAGTACACTTGAGTTTAAAACGTTATGAAAATGAGAATGATGAACGATGGACGTGATTGAACCTGGAAGATTGTTCCAGTCCGGTGAGGTTCGGGGAATAAATGACTGAGGAGTCCTGTGTAAAGCTTGCCTGCGGAAGCGAACTATTGGTCTTTACATCTACGACGAACATATTTGAGCTTTTCGTGTTTTTTCAAGTGCCAGTTAGACTACTACATACGTGTCATTCAACTTTGCTCGATTTCTCTGTCCGCCTTCATAGCAACCGTCTATCTGTCAGCGTTCTTTTGTCGTCATGTTTAAACCACATGGCTGATGAAATCAGTATTCCTCATCAACAAGTAACCTAACGGCTCCAACGACCACTATACCATCATGGGAATGGCAAACCCCCTGTTGCTCCTATGCGCTCCCGATGCTCATATATTCTCCTATACGCTCGCACTCCTGTGAGCTACAGGCAAAGTACAACTGCCCAGAATTCTTTACGGACACTTCTAAGTCGGAAGTGGTGTACGCAGCTTCAGGGGATTCTGTTTCAACGTCCGGAGTGCTAAACCCACATACAAGTATCTACATCTGTGGCATATGCTATTTTATCTGCAGTTGATCATTTAAGGCAACCAGTTTCTGTAAGGCAGTAATATTTACGAGCTCACTCAGTCTTGTCAGTGGCATAAATAGGCTAAAAAGACATACAAACTCTATTTTTAATAAGCTTTAAAATGCATTTTCTTTAGCTTTTAAGAAAGAAGTAATCATACTGTGTTGGGCGCCTAGCCATCGGGGCATAGATGGCAATATAGCCGCCGATAAAAGGCCACATCGGTACAGTTCGACGACCACAAACATGAATACACCTGTAGTCGTCTCAGAACTGAAACCTTTCTGCGTAATAAGCCGACAACCTACTGGCAAAGCATTGGGACACACAAGTGTCCAACAAACTACACTTAATAAAGCCTAAAAGAGGGAATGGGTGGTTCAGAAGCCAAGACATCAGAAAATAGTCCTTCGTAGACCAAGAATAGGTCACACCTATGCCACTCGCTGATACTTTTTTAACCTAAGTAACGCTCCGACGTGCAGTACGTGTGGCAGTAGTGTAGAGCCGTGGTAACGAGACGGACATGGGTCTTTTCCGTAACAACGTCCAGTTTATTCTGCTCACCAGAAGTCGAGTCGAGCGGGCGCACGCAGTGCGTCGTAAAAGGCGAGAGTGATAGAGAGGAAGGAGAAACTAAGAGGAGAGCAGTAGGTTGCTCGGACATCTCAGTGAAATGAAAAGAAGAGAAAAGGAAGAAGGGAAAAGGGAGCTCGCGTTCTGGCAGGGGCCATGTGGCACAGTCGCCGGGGCACCCCGCGGCGAGTTTTATGACCGCGGGGGTGTCACTTGTAGAGCCGCGCCGCTACAGATAGCTCCCCCCTCAGAGAGGAGGTGGAGGCGACGAACGATGCTCAATTGTAGTGGCACCCCAGTGAACGCGGCGTCGTGGCTGTGCAGTGGAGGACACTGGTGACGAGAGCCCCGCATGTCCATCGGTGGGAGGCACGGCGAGGTAATTAAGCGCGGGCGATTCACTGAAAGCTGGCTTCAGGCGCTCAAGCGCGATGGTGTCCCGTGTCCCGTTCACGTCGACGACGAAGTTAGCAGGCCAGCGTTCTAGCACACGAAATGGACCGAGGTAGTGTGGTCGAAGGGAGGCGCGCACAGGGCCATATTTCACGAAAACGTGTGTGGCTGTTTGCAAGTCCGGAGTCACATGCACTGCTCGGGGCTGGCTGCGGGTGGACTGCGGGCGGATGTGTCGGAAGACGTCGCGCAGCAGGTCGACGTATTCGCTGGCTGTTAGTGGGCTTGGGCTGCCGTTTTCTTCGAATAAGTCGGTAGGCAGGCGAAGGGACGTTCCATAGAGAAGTTCGGCTGTTGTGCACGAGAGGTCCCCTTTGAAGGAAGATCGAATTCCGAGCAGCGTGAGCGGAAGCCGGTCAACCCAAGAATTGGGAGAGCAATGCGCTCTGAGTGCTGCTTTGAGGTGGCGATGGAACCTCTCGACGAGGCCGTTTGTCTGCGGATGGTAGGATGCTGTTCGCAAGCGTGTTATGCCGAGAAGTTGAAGCAGCTCCGCAAAGAGGGAGGATTCGAATTGGCGGCCACGGTCAGTTTCTATCTTTGTTGGACAGCCAAATCGTGCTATCCAAGTCGAAACAAGAGCAGCGGCAACTGTAGCTGCGGACATGTCGGGAATGGGCGTTGCTTCGGGCCAGCGGGTGAAAGGATCGACGCAAGTTAGAAGATAGCGGTAGCCTCGACATGGAGGTAGCGGGCCCACAATGTCGATGTGCACGACGGCAAAGCGTTCGTCGGGTTGCAAGAAGGGCTTTGTTGGGGGCACGGGGTACCGTTGAACTTTGGCACGCTGACAAGGCGCGCACGCACGGACCCAATCTCTGACGTTCGCGTTCATGCCGGGCCAGACAAAGCGGGATGAGACAAGTCTTTGTGAAGCGCGAATTCCTGGGTGCGAAATGGAATGGTAAGCTTCGAATATCAGCTTGCGGAAAGAGCCAGTTAGAAAAGGTCTTGGAGAGCCTGTAGAGGTGTCACAAACAATTGACACGTCTTCAAAGGTGATTGGTTCTAGCTGAAGGGATGTTGACGCTTCACGAAAATGACGGAGCTCACTGTCTATTGCTTGGTCGTTAGCGAGCGCTTGCAGGTTGAATGGGAAAGATACCGAGGTGGAACTTTTAGAGCGACTGCGTGTGATCGCATCCACGCGACTGAGGGCGTCAGCTGGAGCGTTGTCAGCACCGCTAATGTGGCGTATGTCAGTTGAAAACTCCGAGATGAATGCGAGCTGACGCACCTCACGTGGTGTGTATAGCGATTCAGAGCGGCCGATTGAGTAAGTGAGAGGCTTGTGGTCAGTGAATATGGTGAACGAGCGACCTTCAAGTAGATGCCGGAAATGCCGCACGGCAAGAAATATGGCAAGCAACTCCCTGCCGAAAACACTGTAGCGTGTCTGGGCGGAAGTTAAACGTCTCGAGAAAAAGGCGAGGGGCTGCCACTCATCATTCACCTGTTGCTGTAGTACCGCTCCTACCGCAGAACTGGATGCGTCAGTCATGAGCGCCAAGGGATAGCTTGGGTTGGGATGAGCCAGGAGTGCGACGTCGGCCAATGCTTGCTTAATTGAGTGAAAAGCTTCTTCTTCTGCGGTGTCCCATGATAGCGCAGTTGTAGGTGGTTTGCCACAGAGCATATGTTCGAGAGGTTCCAACAACGTAGCGCAGTTTCTAATAAATCGGCGGTAGAAGTTTACAAGCCCTAGAAACTGGCGAAGCTTGGTAATTGAAGTTGGCTTCGGAAACTCTACGATGGCTTGGACTTTCTCCGGGAGAGGGCTGATGCCGCTACTGTCCAAGCGATGGCCGAGAAAAGCGAGTGATGAGACGCCAAACTCACTCTTTGCAGTGTTCACCACTATCCCATTTGCTGACAGGCGCCTGAAAAGTTGGCGGAGGTGTTGAACATGCTCCTCGTGCGATGAGCTTGCCACAAGCAGGTCGTCCACATAGGCGAACACGAAAGGCAGGCCGCGTGTGACCGTGTCAATGAACCGCTGTGACGTCTGTGCAGCGTTTCGGAGGCCGAACGGCATTCGCAGAAATTCAAAGAGGCCAAATGGAGTGGTGATGGCTGTCTTAGGAATATCGTCTTCGGCAACTGGAATTTGATGAAAAGCTCGAACCAAGTCGGTTTTGGAAAATACGGTTGTGCCATGTAAAGCCGATGAGAAATCCTGCATGTTTGGTAACGGGTACCGATCGGGAATAGTTTTTGAATTTAGGGACCGGTAGTCTCCACACGGCCTCCAGTCACCCGACTTTTTCGGAACTAGGTGGAGTGGAGACGCCCAACTGCTAGACGCTGGCCTGATTATTCCAAGTTCTAACATGTGTTCGAATTCTGCCTTTGCAACCTTCAGTTTATCAGGAGCGAGCCGGCGTGGGCGAGCGAAGACAGGTAGACCAGAAGTGATGATGTGGTGGCGAACGTCGTGTTGCACTGGTTTTGTCCAATCGGGTGGTTGCGTGATGCTGCGGAATTCGCGAAGCAACCCCGAAAAGCGGCTATCAGCAACTGTAGTAGTTGGGGCGACCATGCATGCGTCATGGCAAATGACACCGTGAACAGAGAGCAGCGTGGTAGTGTCTAGCAGCCGGCGGCGCTTGACGTCGACTAGCAGCCCGTGGTGGTTGAGAAAGTCAGCGCCAATGATTGCACGGCGTACGTCAGCGACGAGGAAGACCCACCGGAAAATGCGGCGTAAGCCCAGGTTGAGAGTCAGCGACTGCGATTTGTACACGGGTATCGTGCTACCGTTCACAGCTTGAAGGTAGGAGGTTGGAGCTATCGATCGGTCGGATTTTCGAGCCGGAATGATGCTCACCTCTGCACCAGTATCAACCAGGAACTGTTGGCCGGTGGTTCTATCCATGACATGAAGCAGGCGACTTTCGTTTTGGCCCTGACCGGTAGTCGCCGTTAATGGTCGGCCCTCCTGTTTTCCTGCCACGCGCAAGGCTGGAGGTAGCGGCGCGCGTCCTGTCCGAATCGGCGGTGGTAGAAACACATCCCAGGTGGCGTTGGGGACCGGGAGCGTTGTCGTGAGTACGGTGGTCTGCTTGAACTGCGGCTTCTTGGGTAGCGCGGTGGAATGGAGTTGCGCTCAGCGGCACACACTAATTGTTCGAGGCGACTGCAGAGAGCGTCGATTGGAGAAAAGTCGGAAGGGGTTTGTGGGGGTGCGCCTAAACTGGCCGTCGACGGCGTCACAGTACACACGGCAGGCGTGGAGACCTCCATCACTTTGTCGGCCAGGCTGGCCAAACTGTTCAGGTCCAACGTAGAGGCTGCCGCGAGAACAACTTGAACGTTTGTAGGCAGGCGTTGCAAGAACAGTTCCCGCAGCAAGCTGTCGTCGTTGGTGGTTGTGGTGCTGCCCATGAGCTGTCGCATGCGGCGAAGAAGTTGGCTTGGCCGGCGGTCTCCCAATTCCTCGGTGGAGAGCAATTGCTGGAAGCGAGATCGCTGTGACGCTGTCGTCCGCTCCAGCAGTGCGGCCTTGAGAGTGCTGTATGGCGTTGTGGAGAGCGGCGCGGACAGCAAGTCGGCAACCTCTTCACGGCGGCAGGTGAGAGCGCCGAAACAACGAGGTGATACTTGCGTTGCTCAGTGCGTACGCCGGACAGCACGAATTGTGACTCCGCTTGCAGAAACCAGACCGAAGGGTTGCGGTCCCAGTAAGGTGGGAGTCGGAGGGAGACCTCAGAGACTTCGTGTTGGTCGCCGATGACGGGAGTTTCCGTGTCATGAAGCGTGTCGTTGTTACTCATGATGGCTCCACAAATACTTCGGCAGTGCCGCGAAGACTACGGGTCACCACTTTGTAGAGCCGTGGTAACGAGACGGACACGGGTCTTTTCCGTAACAACGTCCAGTTTATTCTGCTCACCAGAAGTCGAGTCGAGCGGGCGCACGCAGTGTGTCGTAAAAGGCGAGAGTGATAGAGAGGAAGGAGAAAATAAGAGGAGATCAGTAGGTTGCTCGGACATCTCAGTGAAATGAAAAGAAGAGAAAAGGAAGAAGGGAAAAGGGAGCTCGCGTTCTGGCAGGGGCCATGTGGCACAGTCGCCGGGGCACCCCGCGGCGAGTTTTATGACCGCGGGGGTGTCACTTGTAGAGCCGCGCCGCTACAGTAGATTAACCTTGGTGCGTGTTGTTGTCGAGCGCCGAAAGTTGGATGCAGAAAGGAAAAAGTACTTCCCTTTTATATACCAGCATCGTATGTCACTGCACCCAGCGTTATTTTCAATCAACGAAACTTTTTTTAGCTACGAGTCGGTGTTGCGATTTTTAAAAGGCGGACAAGCTTTTCACGTGATTTATCCAGGTTACCTGTAGCACGGCCTCCCAGTATAGGCCGCCGCTGTGGTGTATTTATTAAATAAAACACTTCCTCCAGGGCCATGGTATCAAGGGTCCGGGAAGGCTCTACTTTTTGACATCATGATCGTGTCATACACTGAACACCGATAGACCACCCCATTCGTCAATGCCATAATTTTACACGATTATTTTTTAAGCCTTTACCTGGCGATTTGAATTTAGGTTGCCATACAACCATGCTACGTCCTGTCATTGTAACTGTTGGTCCCCGTGAACATTACGTCATCCGAAATGGCGCTTTTTGATCACACTTGGCCCTTGTGCCACTAAAATTCATATGAGAGTCAAGTAGTCAATGGAGTTTAGTTCTTAATTGTCATAGGGTCGTGAGAGAGAGACGTGGAATGTGCGCTGTAAATATTGAACCCTTTTATTCAGCGAACCTTTGCCCAGCAAAGAAAGCACTTCTTGCTTCAGAACAACAGGTGTTGACGAATAGCCTGTCTTCTATAAATACTGTTCAGTAGGAGAAGTGCGTCCTCTTTATACGTGCGTCATAGTACATTCCATGGTTATCTCTGAAGCGAGCGTAGAATCTGGGAGGTAATGGCACGTACGCGTCGAGCATGCAAGGCTTGTATAACAGTGGGCACTATTTGCGCCGTAGAATGCAAGTTCACGCATAGGCTGCATTGAGTTTCACATTTTATAAAAGAGTGCAGTGCGACAGGCCCATACGCACAGAGGACAGAACAGACTGGCGCACCTTTGCTGTCATTCTGTGTGTGTCTGCCTACGGCGCTGTACTCTTAGAATATGCATAAACAACGATCCCAACAAGCCTCTTTCTGTTTGATCTTCACAAGTATGTGACAAGGAGGCCCTCATAAAATAAACGAAAATAAGCGCTCCAATCAGTGTCGCCTTTGAAAAATCATCATCCCGGTGCTACAGATCAAACATGCAGAAAGGAAGTGCAGGCAAGCTTGAACTTTTGGCACAGGACTAGAGCTGATGGGAACTTGGCCGGTCCGGGTTTGTCTCAGGCACACGCAGATTTCATCAGGGCTGGCGTCTTCGGAAAGCGCCTCGCCAAGCACTGCGAGGCCCAGTGAAGCTCAGCGTAAAGACATTTGCCTCAGACCTCACATGATGGCAGACGCGGCACTCATGTCCTCTGGTTGACGCTGTTCCCTCCATTTGCTATATTATAGTTTGAGGTATTGCATAGCTTCGTGCGATGAGAGGACGCATGCTTTCATGGTGCTAATCTAGCACAAACGCCTTGCTTTGCGAGACCCAGTACCCGAGCCAATCGACCGAAAGTATCTTCTTTTTCTTTTGCTTGAAGCGCGCGCCCATCAGCTGCACTTATGCTAGTGCTGTTGCATGCTATGGTCATGTGCAGAAGAGACGAAAAATGCACGTGTGCGAACAGCGCGCATTGGGCATTGTCTAGAAGGGCACGCACAGTCTTTGGGAGCAGAAGTGTTGGTGATGTCAGTGTTGGGATACACCACGCAATAGATGAAAGTCAGAAATATTTCGCATGTATTAAAGCACGTGTAAAGAAATTGCGACACGTCGGTTGGCGAGGTATTGCTGCCAGCCGACCTTGAACGGGATGGTCGACACGGTTCAAACTATGCTTCCGCTAGGGAGCCAACGGTTACGTATGGTTGCTCGCATTGCTGCGGACGCGGCACATTCGTGGCAAAAAGATGCATTTCAGCTCCTCGTGATAGCAGTGGACTCGCTATGACCTGTTTCTCTGCACAGTTGCACAGAGGTTGGGGAGGGGGGCGTCATGTCGAACAGCGTTTTATAGCGGTGGAAGTCTCAAAAGCTCGATCTCAGAGCGTGGGCAATAAGGACCGGTATATATCTCAGCAGGACACTACCAAAATGAAGGAAGTACGAATTCAATATGTCGTAGCAATAACAGATGTTGCCCTGCACCGCGCACTCACAGTACCAGATGCAACAGCATATACTGCGAACCAGCTGCCGGGGTCGCTGAGCCCCGAGTGCCCATGAAATGTACTCCTAGAACGCGTAGTCGTTTCAGTGCCAGTCCGGCCGCTCTGGAGCCGATGTCTGTCTTGAGGGCTGTTCAAATTCCCAAGAGAATGATCGGCAGTGCCTCCACCTGCGCTGTTCTGCTGTCGCGAGCGCTGTCTTGAGCTGGCGGTGGAAACGCTCCACCATGCCGTTACTGATCGAGTGGTCGGCGGTTGTTCTCAAGTGAGAAGCATTAATGAAACGTGTAATGCTGGCAATAAGTGGTGTTTTACAGCGAAAGCTGTTTATGGCTAGGAGAAACGAAAAACCGCTCGTCCGTGGACCGCACGCGGTCTCCATTGGCTGCGCCTTCCAGTGACGTCGTTCTCTGCGCCGTACCAAAGCGCGCGTGCCATTGGCTGGCCCGTGAGTGATGTCGTCCATCCCGTCGCAGCCGTGGCGCCGAGCACGCGCGCATCAGCTTCGACTGAGAGCTTCCACATGGGTAAGCCACGGATGTTAGCTCGCGATGTCAAACGCTTGCAACGATGGCTCGCCGAAGAAGCAGCGTTGCGGGCAGAACAGCGTCGACGTGATGATTGCGGGAGCGCGTTCGCGGGGCAAATGCCCGCTTTCCGCGAGAGTTTCTCCAGCGGCACTTTGGCTTCGGCTGCGACGTCTGTGTCGGGTTGAACCCACTGCTGAACACCGGCGCCGCACATTTCAGCTTCGCTGGTTAACCATTTGTACGGAGTGCTTGGGCGGTGATTTTTTTGAACGGTATTCCATGGCCAGTCGTTATTATGGATGGTACACCAAAACGAGCAATCCAGTGGTGCTAAAAGACGCGAGCAAGCGTGTCAGCAGTGACATGCGTTATGGGTATGGCCCCCGTCCAGCACGTGAATAAATAGACATGCTCTTGGGAAGGCGGCAGAGGTCCGACACTGTCGAGGTGCACGTGGTCGAAGCGTACTTCTGGAGGAGCGAAGCTTGCCGACGGGGGTCACACTATGTCGGTGAATTTTGGCACGTTGAGTGTTGCCCAGCAACGCACGTCTCGATTGATACCTGGCCAGATGAACCTTGCTGTGAGTAACTTTTGCATAGCATTTATTCCAGGATGTGATAGCTTGTGAACAGAAAGAAAAACGCGGCGATGTACATTGGCAGGCACGAGAGGGCGTTGGTTGCGTGTGAAGGTGTCCCAGAAAATCTTTTCGCCTAATCCCGGAATCTGCATCCACTGCATTTTGAATGCCACTTTTGTTAAGAGCCTTTGCAGCTCTTCGTCTTATTCTTGGGCTGCCACCAGCTCGTCAATGTTAACGCCTTCTGGATCGCTAAGGACGGTTATGGTGCTCCGCGAGAAGTCGTCTGCACCTGCTTTGTCGCTTCCATCTACATGGCTGATGTCTCTCCTGAACTCGGAGATGTATGGCAGCTGCCGAAGTTCACGGGCCCTGTGCGTGCCACCGTCCGAACGCACAGACTGAAGAGCATACGTCAGCGGAATACGGCGGATAAAATGAGCTCGAAGCCTTTTAAGAAATGTCGGAAGTTGCGTATGCTTGTGTAGACGACTAGCAGTTCGCACCCGAAGGTGCTTTAGCGGCTCTCAGTAGGCGTCACCTTCTTCGAGAAGAATGGAGTTGGGTGCCCCCGTACTGTCGCTCAGCTGTTAGAAAATGGCACCGACATCTGTGTCTGAGCCATCAGCCAATAAACACTGGGGAATTCCTGGCTGTGGGTATGCCAGAGAACCGCATTTGCCACGGCCTGCTTGGTTTTGATTGAAAGCTCTTTTCGCTTCTTCATACCAACGCAGGCCTCTTGAAGAACCTTGCGTTATCTTCGCAGCCCGTGAAGCGGTTGTATGATATGGGCGCGTCTACGAGCAAAGTGGCGGTAGAAGTTTAGCAGTCCGAAAAATTCACGCGGTTCACGCTTCGTAGTTGACTGCGGAAAGGCTTGTATGGCCTGCACTTTATATGGGTGCGGCCGTACTTCCGAGCTTGAAATGATGTGGCCCAGAAATTATAACTCAGGCAGGCGAAGTTCATTCTTGGTCCTGTTGATAATACCGACCTCAGATAGGCGTGAAGAAGCAATCCGTAGGTGCTCTTCATGCTCTTCCGGGGTAGTGCGCGATAAGCAATTCGCCCAAGTAGGGGTGCAAAAATTGAGGCCCCGTAGAACACCATTGACAAACCTTTGGAAGGACGAATGGCATGAGCAGGAATGCGAATGAACCAAAGAATGTAGTTATAGCAGTCTTATGGACATCTTCAGGTGACACAGGTATCCGGTGGTATGCCCGCAGGAGATCAATTGTTGGAAAAATTGTAGCACCATGCAGACTTGCCACTATGTCGTGAATATGTTTCACGGGTATCGCTCGGGCGTTGTGACACTGCTCAGCGCTCAACAGTCCCCCCCCCCCTCGCCCCGGTAACTGCATAGGAAGCATCTGAAGGGGATATTCCCAAGGCCTGGAAGAAGGTGGGATGAACCCATCTCCAACATATGGTCGAATTCCTGCCGTGCCACCGCCAATTTTTCTGGCGAGAATTGACGTGGTCGAGCATCACCGGTGGTCCAGTAGTGATGATGTGGTGAAACACGTCGTGTTTTACTGGGCATCCCACTTGGCTCAGATGTGTTAGGTCAGAAAATTCGCTCAGTATGGAAGTAAACCGAAGAGAACCTGCTCGCTTGATCAGCGTAGGGCCTAGCGGCGTGCGTCTTGAAGGCTTGCCTTTAAAAACGCTTTGTGAGAAAGCATCCTGCAGCCTCTCATTACGCACGTTAACCGCCGAAATGGTGCAGGCAATCCGCCCCCAGAATGGCGAAATTCACATCGGCTGCTATGAAGATCTATCGTAGCGTTCTCGGCAGGCCCGAGCTGACATTTACAGAGCGGTTTCCGTACGTGGCGATGGCCGTGTTGCTAACTGCTTGCAGAGGCGATGTGTTCTCACTCGTGCGGTCCGCGGGCGATGCTGGGAGCTCGCTCACTTCGGCACCTGTGTCGACAAGGAAACGGAGACTGCTGCTACGGTCACTTAAAAAGGAGACTAATGAGCGACGTTGTTGTATAGCAGCAGCGCTGGTCGCCCTCAGCGCCTCGCCGGGGTGTTTTCCGAGAATTCGCAGGGTGGTACGCACTTGCGTGCAGCATTGCTAAACTTGCGATGGCGTAAACAACAAACACTTTTGTCGTTTTGTAGGTGACTGCGAAACACTGACTACTTGACCGTGACGCGGTATGCAGGACGGCCAGAGAATCCACGAGAGACGGAATTTCCTTCTGCATCTCTTGAACCTGTCCATGGGGAGACGGTTTCTTAATTGTGACGATCGTGACAGGTGAAGGAGCTACTGCTGTGATTTTGTCGGCTAATTCGGTCAGTTTGGATAGGTCGTCCTCATTTGAGGCAGGCAAGACTATTCTGATCTTCGGGCGAACCTTATGTAGGAGCATTTCTCGGAGCAGTAGGCTCTCAAGACTATCCAATTTGTCGCCAAATAATTGCTGCATACGACGCAGCAGCTGGCTTGGCTTTCTGTCACCGAGATTGGCTTCATGGAGAAGCCGCTGCAGCCGTTGACTTTCGGAGGTCGTGAACCTACGAATGAGTGTTACCTTGAATACCTCGTAAGCTCTGTCTGCTGGAGGGGAACACAGCAGGTCTCGAATTTCGCTAGCGATTCATGGGGGCAAACTACTCACCAGATAATGGCTTTCCGTGGAATCTGCTATGATGCGCCGTGCGGCAAATTTTGATTCTACCTGAATGAACGACAATGCAAGATCCGCAGTCCAAAAGGAAGGCGGTTCGACGTCGGCGCTGGAGTGTCGGTGTCTTGAGGTGTGTACCTTGCACTGGCTGTTCGTCCGGGTTACCAATGTAGCGCGGGACGAGAGTACGGCTGGAATTCAGCAGACAGAAGCGGCTGATGCGCCCCTGGAGAACAAGCAACAGAAAAAGCTATATTTTCGTGATTGTACAGCCTCAACGGCTCGTTGCGCACCCTCGAACCACTTCCCTTTCCCGCACACGACGCGATAACATTTTACCGATAAAGACGCGAAGGGGTGCCTGGCTGCTGTTGTGCCACGTGAGGCGGCCACACTAGTGTTCATGAAAAGCCTTCCCAACGAGTGAAATAAAAGAATGCGATCAGTTGTCATTAAGCATAAATATATCATAGAAAGACATTTTGAAAGATACTCATGCCAGAGATTAACACAATTTCTAGCACGCGGTAATTTCCTCGGGCGTGCGCGCGCACGCGTGTGTATGTGTGTGCGTGCACGTGCGTGTGTGTGTTCTTAAGAAGAAGACAGGTTTCCAGGTTTCAATACTACTCACAGTGTGGCTTCTGTGTTTGTTTGGGTGATTTCCTCGTTCCACATTATTTGTGTTGTCTAAAGAACTGTGGAAGGACCATAAGTAACTAAATTACTATAAATCAGTGCCTGCTCTTCAAGAAGCGCAATTTGTTGGGCCGAAGAAAAACTACCATGCCTTTGTAATAACAGGTGTCTTGCAGCTACTATGCACGCCCCGTGCGTTTAGGGTGACAGGTTTTAATTTGCGTGAATTTAACAATCACTTCTTCACTTAACTAGCGAATGTAACTTACTGATTTTTTTTTTCATCGAGGAAGAAAGCGAGAAGGCCACCTTGCATTAGGTGGCAGAATACGACTGTTGGCGTAGCGCTTCCTTTAGCATGATTACTGACTGAGTCGCAAGGGAGCCTTGACAAACAAGCGTGAACCACTCAAGCTTCTGTACGGGCGAGCCGAAATTAATTTAAGCAACAACGGCGTCAAGTACAGCAAGTCGTCGTGGCCATGTTGATTGATTTGTGAGGTTTAATGTCCCAAAATCAGTTCTGATTATGAGAGACGCTGTAGGGGAGGTCTTTGGAAATTTCGACGACCTGGGGTTCTTTAATCTGCATCCACATCGCACGGCACATGGGCTTCAACATTTTACCTCCATCGAAATGGAGCCGCCTCGTCCGAGATTCGATCCCGCGACCTCCGGATCTGCAGTCGAGTGCCCTAACCACTAGACCACCGTGGCGGGCCGTCGTGGCCATGTTGCAGCCCCCATATGGCATATTTCTTGCGCGAGTGATTGATAACCGATTACAAAAAGAGGCAAGAGAAAGGCCAACGACAGACGAAATATGATCGCAAAATATATGACCGAGGATTTATGTCGTGCCAGTGGGGTTCATTGTACACAGCGGCACGCGTCAATATGTGCGTGCTCATTACTAATTATTTGATTAGAATAGCCATATTCTCAAAAGTGCCTATATTTTTGGATTTACACAAATATAAGTATGCATCTTTTAGGGATATTTATGGGGTGGTACAAGGGGGTGGAACAGGGGGGGGGGGGGGAAGAACAGCAAGAAGGTTTGATCCAGATTTGTCAGCCTTCATAAATAAGTCAAGGGTAAGCTTGGAGGTATGCTCCTGTTTGCCATTTCCGTGATCACGCTATCGTGCATTCTCTGTTTACATACGATAATTGTGAAATTTCTCTCCTGCAAAATTCATAGTAATTCGGAAACTTAGCATGTCAAATTCAGAGCATTTTATTGTTCAATGAAATCATAAACAAATATTCAGTTTCATTAGCAGCTCCTTGTTCACATTCATCAAGCACGTCTATGTTGAGTGTGATCATGCGTCCACCAAAGACAAAGGTGAATTTACCACGCTTCAGCTTCCCTGGCACTCGCTTCAGGATCGGATCGCTTTCGCCACGTCCCCTCAGGCTGAGCTTCTCAACAACGCATCAGTTCAGCGGCTTCTTCCTCGAGAGCTCTGGTCTCCACCACCGCTAAGCATATGTCATGTCTCTTCATTTCACAGTGAGCGAGACCAGACGAGGCGAGGTTCTTATCGGAGAGCATGACCTAACAGCGCATGAAAACCCGGAACCCCACTTTATAATCCGGCGCGCCACGCCTTGTCATGCGGCATCAAGGCCCGTCAAGACGTAACGCCACCTGTGGACATTCGCCTCACCGGATAACGTCACACCACTTGTGCGCACGCGCCGCCTGCCATCATCCGTCATTGCGCGCCTTTCCTCCTACCGCTCTATGCCCCATAATGCTATTTTTATATCTATGAGACATGTCCACGACGAGAAAGACATTCTAGCGAGTTTATAAGAACTTTGTTCTGAAAACTGGGTAACAGGCCTTCATGCATAAGCAGTTACAAAAATGGCTGACGGTAACACCAGAAACATCATAGCGCATAGCCTTTATTCTATATCATATCCTGTGTTAACCGTCCGTGTCCATGCATCCCAACCTGAAAAGCGTTTGTTGCTCCTGAAAACTACTGCTTCAAGAAAGCCAAGTTTCTTTCCTCTTCTTCAGTCTTAATATACATAGGAAACCATGAAAGCACTATTGAAGGTTCACAAAAGCAAGTGAGCTCTATGATGTTTTGCAAATGTATGCTGAAGGCCTTATATGCGTGTACCTTCTCCCACCTCCAGTGTTGAACAGCGTTTCAGGTGCTACGTACCTGGTCAAACTATGTGTTTTCTGTCGTCTTATGTTTTCTATGTCTGTATTTCTGAAGTTCAAAGAGCAGGCATTGCTGCCAGTTACGTGCTTCAACATTAATTTAATTCTGATGGGAAGAGAGTGCCAAATTTGCATCACACTCCTAAATTTCAGCTTGCCTACCCATTCTCAGACATCATTGTATGTACGGCGTTTCATCCGTGATGACTGATAAGCGAGCACGTCAGCAGGTCAAGATCGAAAAATACTTTTGATGTGAGATGTTTAGCCAATCAAATGAATATCCTGCGTTACATCGCTTGCCCATCGGACATTCCATGGAAAGGGATGGCTGAAAGATCATTAGGTTGCGGCGCTTGCGTCTCTAGCATTGGGTATATTTCAAGCCTTGAAGAATAACGAATCAGGTTTGGTTATTAGCGCTGTCGCGGGCGGGGATGGAGTGATGTTATGGGTCTCTTTCAAGAAGGGAGACGCTCTTTTCCTCAAGAAATTCATGTTTGAAAAGGATACATAACTTAAACGGCATGACAAGGCACTAACAGACTTCGAACAACGTTCGGCTAGCGCTCTACAAATGGTGCATAGGGTTGGTGAGCTTTTGAACGGTACTAGCTCGCATTGGCTGAGAGCTCGTTATTGTTGGCTTGTCCTTCATTTTCGACCGTGACAACCTACAGTCGGCTGATGTTTAAAATGACCTGACAAAGTGGCTACTGGCAGCTAACTAGCCACTTGCTTATGCTAGCACGGCACCATATTGGTTGACTGTCGTGCAGCGCGGCTTAGTGCGTCCTGGCATTGCCTTGTGGTGATGCTATTATTACATCCACAACGAGGCAGCGAGGGAAGAGGCTTTTTTACGTCTTTCGCGACAGCCGTGATTGATTGACTGATTGTGGTTTGGTTGAGGAAAGGACGCTAATTTCTGCAGCCCATGTAGGGAGCACGGCTAAGCGTCCGTGGGGGGTGGGGGAAAGGGAGTGAAAGAGATAGGAGAGAAAAGCCGTAGTGGAGGGCTCCGGAAAATTTAGACCACCTGGGGTTCTTTAAATTGCACTGACAACGCACAGTACACGGGCCTCTGGCATTTTCGCCTCCATCGAAAATGCGACCGCCGCGGCCGGGATCGAACCCGCGTATTTTGGGTGGCAGCCGAGTATCTTAACCACTACACCACCGCGGCGGACAGCCGTTCAAACACCGGCCGCTTCAGCTACCAGCTCAAGCCGCAAGCTTTGTCCTCCGCTTCGCTCGGGCAATGGCGCCCATGGGCTTGCTGCTAATGACTAACTACAACATGCGCGTAACTATATCATGACTGATGACTGAATAGCGGTTCGTGTTTGTTAGTGGTGCCAGTGACAACAGCGTTGGCGGTGGCAGACACGTCGTCGACTAGAGTTTGCCAGTGCATGTATTGGGCTGGGCATTCCGACCTAAGCATAGGGTTGGGAAATTATTGGCTAGCCCTTGAAAGCCTGGACCAAATCGTTGGTAGTTCTTTCTCGGTGACTTGTGGATAACGGTGCTACGCTGTGGCTAATAATAACAAACTGTCACTTCGGGTTGGTTGCATTGGCTAATGTGTTTTAGTTGAACTGTCGGCCGAGTGCTGAGTAATATTGGAATGTTCGTGTAAGGCCTGAAAATGTTGGCGGATGTGTGCTAGCATTATGCGACTGTCACTTAGTGCACGTGATGCTAGATAATGGCGGCCAGCTTTGCCTAATCCAGGTTAACTGTTGGGTATTATGTAGTGGCCCAGGTGCGTGGTTTCCCGCTGTTCAGTTATACAAAAATGTGAGAAATATAGGTGGAGCACTTGTAGGATCTAAGACGGTTTTACTTCCGCGTCATGGGCGATACGATTTTGTGCTATTCAGAGTTATGTGCGATTTTGCTGCAGCGTATCTTCAAGTAAACATCATAACATGTCGAACGCACATACGCAATTCTTTTCAGGATTGTTAGTTTACTGCAGTATGATGCGTATATTTGGCGGAAATACTAAGCTGCACTTTTATCAGGCGAAAATCCCGGTTCTGAAATGCAGTCGCAAAGGAATACACCAGTCTACGGTTGCCTAACTCAGCAGGAATGCATGGTCGTAAGCTGCTTACCAAAGGCACATCAGCGCGCAATGGCATGCCCCCTCCTTTATCTCTAACTGCGCACGTAGGTGATGCGAGACGTTATGTCGGGCTAAACATCAACCTTTATAAGACATTATATATATAAGCCAAATAGCGAGGCGGCATCATGTATGCCGCTGCTTATTTTATATAAACACCACTGCCCGCCTGGTTTTTCTAATGCTAACTTCAACACAATAGATTGGACCCCGCCACGGTGGTCTAGTGGCTATGGTACTCGGCTGCTGATCCAAGGGTCGCGGTATTGAATCCCGGCTGCGGCGGCTGCATTTCGATGGAGGCGAAATGTTGAGGCCCGTGTGCTGTGCGATGTCAGTGCACGTTAAAGATCCCCAGGCGGTCGAAATTTCCGGAGCCCTCCACTACGGCGTCTCTCATAATCAGAGCTGGTTTTGGGATGTTAAACCCCACACAACAACAACAACACAATAGATTGGAAGCACATAGCAGCTCGCTGAATGCGTCCCATAAGAGTGGTTTGTGGAGGAGTTTGTATGCGGCGGTGTTTTGTCGGCTGCGTCGTCGGTGTGCTCGATATTCTTAGCCACCTAGTCCAATCGTCCGTTCTATTTAGGGCTGTTATATATTTTTTTCTCAACACGAGAAATCATTTGATTTTTGTGAGCTTTTTCATCGTATTTTATTCTTAACACACGCTTTCTTTGGAACCACACATTATTAGGCGGGAACTAAGCAGTAGTCTTCACGTTCGTCGGGATAGCGCTGAATTTAGTGGGTAAGGCTCTGCACTTTGAATGTATACAAACCTGAAAAGTGGAAATGAGACATGTGTTAGGTACATTTTGGAGAAACACCTATCATATGGTAATCCCAAACAGCAATTTTTTAAAACCTAAGGCAAACTAATCCCCATCATACAATAAACGAGGCAGGCCTGCATTATTACTGGGCGATTAGCGACCGGGTTTGTGGTGATTACACTGACGGAACAATACGTAACCTTATGCAGCTTTTTACTTATCTCTGATTTTCACCATAAATAATATCAAGGACGAAGTTCAAGCTTCGCTATAGGAATTACCCATTTTTGTGTTCTCTGCGATGACAAGCGCCGCAATCTTAATTTTTTTCATACAGACAAATCGCCTTACGGTGTGCGATCAAAAAGCTCAGGGATCAAAGCATTCATTAATTAGCATAAAAAGAGCAGAGTGTGGGTTTCCCAAGTTCAAGAAAGTATGAAATTTAAGGTCATCACTGATTTCACTTAGAGGTGGAAATCATACAGCGCACCAACTACAAACTACAGAGAGAAACCAACGTCTTTTAGAGAAGCACTGGCATTTCATAACAGCCAATGAACGCTATTGAAATGGGCGCTTGCTTTGATTGTTTGCGACGAGCGCCTTTAACACTTTGTGTTTCTCTCAACGCAGGCGGCGTTTATCTTGCGTGTCATTTCGGGAACCGTGTCGACCATTCTTGAAACTTTGCATGCCTGACGCACGCATTTGAGTGTTTTCTAGAATTTCGGAGGTAATCCGAAAACGCGTTACGACGCGTGCATAAGGCCGACGCATTTCGCCGCTTGTTAGTCAATGCGTCGACCAACGACTGCTCACGTCGCAATTCCACCGGCGCCAAAGCACCTACCAACTTACGAGACATCATCGAGGGAGGACAACGTGTACTTACTCTGAAACCGGCAGAGGTGCGTCGCAAGAGGCATAGCCAAGCTGCATAACGGCTAAGCCAAGGTAATGGTTACAAATTTCAGCAACCAATACATGCACCTGAATAGCAGTACGACTGCTGCACACCTACATGAATTTGTGGAAGTAAGAAATGCCTTCGCCCTCACGGATTTCGCGGACCCGCAACGAAGACATCAGCGTCCGCACCCCCTTTCATCGTCAATCAACCAAACAACAACAAGAGAAGCTAAATACCCTACTCCAGCAATACAAAGACTGCTTCTCGGCGACATCAAGGCTTCTCCAGACCGCTCTTGCCAAACACGGCATCGTAATCGACGAATATTCCCGTTCTCTCCGTCTGTGCCCCTACCAAGTTTCGACACGAGAACGCGACGCCATTGAGCAATAGGTCGACGAAATGCGGCGCGACGGCATCATCCAGCCGTCTTCGACTCCGTGGGCGTCACCCGTGGTGTTATTGAAGAAGGATGGAACCTTACGTTTTTGCGCCGACTATTGTCGCCTGTACAAATTCACGAAGAAAGACGTGTATCCTCTTCCACGGATAGACGACGGGTTGGATCAACTATACAATGCGAAATATTTTTCGTCGATGGAACTCAAAAGCGGCTACTGGGAAATCGAGGTAGACGAGGGAGACCGAAAGAAATCTGCCTTCATAACACATGGCGGGCTGCTTGAATTTATGGTTTGTGGGGCCGCGTCCCGCTCGACGCCATGTTTTTGCACGAAATGCCTCGCACCCCCCTCTCCCAGCTGGACGGGGGGCGGCCCGCCCGCTTCGCCCATGTGGTTTTAACATAGGCTGCCATTGGGCAGTGAGAAATTCCCAGAATGTTTGCGCGTTCTGGCGTTTCTGGTTTTGGAGATGCCTCGAGAGAACACGCTGGGACTTGGAGAAGTGCGCACGTACTTTTGGGACCCTCCGGCCGACCAGGCCATCGGTCGGATGGCGTGCTTCTGCGAGCCCCAGCGACCACGGCGGCGACCTGCGACCGGCGCTCCTGTCTGTATGTTCTTCTTCGATTTTCCTTTTCCGGGGGCTCGCGGTCGCGGGTGTGCTAGCCGGGCTTAGGCTCTCCTTCCTTGCATGGTTATTTTTGTGTTATTCTGTGTTCGCGTGTTGTTCTTTGTTACTGTCCTTTGTTTGTGTTCGTGTGCGTTCGCGTGTTGTTTATCGTTATTCTTTATATGTAATTCGATCTTTAGATTCGGCCTCGTATTATTTGTTTCATTTAAGCGTTCATTAAATTACCATGCACGGAGAGTGACGCCTAATGTTCTCCTCTTTAGCCGCGTGCGACGGTTCGCGCTGCCCTGCCTCGAGTCGGGCCGCGGGCCGAAGCGCGCGGCAGCGCGGCGATGGCATGGCTGAGATAGCGAGCGCGCGAACGCGACGACCTCATTCTCTGCTCGTTGAGTGCTCGAACCCACTGCAGGGGGTTGCTAGCGGCGATGCCGCTGCTAGCAGTAGTTAATTAGTAGAGAGTAACCCCGACATTTTGGCGCCCAACGTGGGGCCAGGGGCCTTGCCCTTGGTCGCTCAGACGACGAGCAGGTGTCGGCAGAGTGGGGAAGTTGCGTTCGGTTCCCAGCGTCAAATGTGCTTTGGTTGAGGTTG
The DNA here is from genome assembly GCA_013339685.2 of Hyalomma asiaticum. Classification (NCBI taxonomy): domain Eukaryota; kingdom Metazoa; phylum Arthropoda; class Arachnida; order Ixodida; family Ixodidae; genus Hyalomma; species Hyalomma asiaticum. The sequence continues at coordinate 52,038,999 of CM023488.1, forward strand.
GCTGTCTCTGCCGTGTATCGCGCATATCTCTTTCTTTGTCTGTCCTTTCTTTTTTCTCTGTCGATGTATCGTGGTGTGAGGAGAGGCAAATGTCACTTCTCAAACGGATTGGTAACCCGCTTCGAAGTTGTGTGAGGCGAAGCGCGGACGAGGAAAGGCGTGATGCAAGTTGCCACCGAGTTGAAGCAGTTTGTTCTTGGTGGCGGAAACTCGTTGGATTTACCAAGGCTTCCGTCATGCCATGGCCGGGAGAGTGACCATCGTGTCTCCCGTGCGACGTTCAAGTCGGTGAGTCCAACGGTTTTCTTTAGACTTCGCGTCGTGCGCGTCTTTCCTCACTAAATTCAGAACCAGTAAAAGAATAGTTGACGCGCTATTTCTTGCCCGGGTCGCCCAAAGTCTCTTTTCTTTAAAAGTTGACAGGCGCTGTTCGGTGCACATTGCCGACTTGCACCGAGGGAGGCAAAGATGGCGGAAAGGCCGCTGAGGCGAACAAAGAAAGTAGAAGCAGAGTCTTCTTCCATGAATAGCCCTTTGGGCACCTGTCTACGCACACGCAGGAGGGGAGAGCGTTCCAGCGTCCCCGCGGCGGGAGAGAAGGAGGCCATTGTGGCGTTAATCAGCCGGCCGGTCGGGGGGAAAGATGAAAGAGGGGATCTATCCTCACTGGGCTCTCCTCAGGAATTTGGTTTTTTCTTGGCTGTTGTTCTTTTGCTTTTTTTCGTTTGGCCCGAAGAGCGACGTAGTTGACGGCAGAGTGACCCATGTGTACATAGTGTAAATAGTTTCTTTCGCGGTTTTGTTTTTCGCCTCCGGGAGGCGAGGCGCCTGAATGTGTTGGTACTGCACATGGCGCGCGCGCGGCATCGTTGTCTGGTATTGCGACGAGCGCTGATTTTGGGCCCGAAGCGGCTTTGTGTAGCCGTGGCCCTGGAGAAAAGGGGTTCACTCTGCGCGGTCCGTACGAGCTTGGCCACAGTATCATGCCACCTTCGCGGTTAGCGCCGTGTTTACGTGCGTCGGCAGTGGCACCCCCCCGACAGCAGAGGGGAGCTATTGCGCGCCCCTGCAATAATTCTCGCCAGTCGTTAGAGCGGAAGGCTTTAGTTGAAGTTACTGTGCTCTGTGATTTGGCACTGTGCAGTGTGAATGCTCAGCTGTCGCCGTCCCTTCCGCGTCTGTTCATTCCGTAGGCAACACGTTGTGGATTTCCCGTTTCGTTTGGTGTCACGGATAGGCAGTGTGCGTTCGTGGAAGGATCATCCGCTAGTGTAAGGTCATGCGGCATCGCACTAGTGACGACCACGTTTACATTGGTTACTGCCCGACTGATTCCAGACGGAGAGATAACCTGACAGAGGCGTCTTTCTCTTTTTCTCTTTCTACGCTTTCTCTAGTTTCTCTTCGCTGTTCTAGTTTTTATGCTAAGTGTTCCTTTCTGTTTACGTACCGTTTCTTTCTTTTGAGTTTTTCGTTTTCGCTACCTGAGAATTGTAGCCCCTGCGTTGTTTTTCTTGTTCGTTAGTTAAACTGAGTTTGGTTCTTTGTGCTGCGCGACTGTTGTTTTTGTTTGCTGTTTTTATGCCGCGCTGATTTGGCGGCCGAAGTCTGCGTGTCCGGAGCGGGGCGGCGTCAACGGCGAGGCTGCGGACGGAGCCGTGGTCGCGGCACTTGGGGCGGACAGGAAGTCGACAGGGTCGACGGCACGTGAGACCTGCCGCGGCCGGCGTCCAGGGTTCGTGTGAAGATGCCGTGGCGCGCGCTGGCTTCATCGGACATTTGAAGGACTTTGCTCGGTTGTATTGTCGCGTTTGTTTCCTTGTTTTTTGTTTTGGTTTGGGGCTCTCGGATTTTATTGCGTATTGGCACTGTCGGTATTGTTTTTTTTAGGGGGCTTTTAAGGAGGGAGGGATGTGGGGCCGCGTCCCGCTCGACGCCATGTTTTTGCACGAAATGCCTCGCACCCCCCTCTCCCAGCTGGACGGGGCGGCGGCCCGCCCGCTTCGCCCATGTGGTTTTAACATTGGCTGCCATTGGGCAGTGAGAAATTCCCAGAATGTTTGTGCGTTCTGGCGTTTCTGGTTTTGGAGATGCCTCGAGAGAACACGCTGGGACTTGGAGAAGTGCGCACGTACTTTTGGGACCCTCCGGCCGACCAGGCCATCGGTCGGATGGCGTGCTTCTGCGAGCCCCAGCGACCACGGCGGCGACCTGCGACCGGCGCTCCTGTCTGTATGTTCTTCTTCGATTTTCCTTTTCCGGGGGCTCGCGGTCGCGGGTGCGCTAGCCGGGGTTAGGCTCTCCTTCCTTGCATGGTTATTTTTGTGTTATTCTGTGTTCGCGTGTTGTTCTTTGTTACTGTCCTTTGTTTGTGTTCGTGTGCGTTCGCGTGTTGTTTATCGTTATTCTTTATATGTAATTCGATCTTTAGATTCGGCCTCGTATTATTTGTTTCATTTAAGCGTTCATTAAATTACCATGCACGGAGAGTGACGCCTAATGTTCTCCTCTTTAGCCGCGTGCGACGGTTCGCGCTGCCCTGCCTCGAGTCGGGCCGCGGGCCGAAGCGCGCGGCAGCGCGGCGATGGCATGGCTGAGATAGCTAGCGCGCGAACGCGACGACCTCATTCTCTGCTCGTTGAGTGCTCGAACCCACTGCAGGGGGTTGCTAGCGGCGATGCCGCTGCTAGCAGTAGTTAATTAGTAGAGAGTAACCCCGACAGGTTATACCCTTTGGCCTTCGCTTGGCGCCTGTAACATTCCAACGTGTTATGGACACAGTACTGGCATGCTTGAAGTGGCAGAGTTGTGTCGTCTAGTTGGACGACATCGCCGTATTAGCTTCCAGCTTCGACGAACACTTCCGCCGCCTTGAATTATTCCTTAGGTACTCAAGGCCTCTGGACTCACCGTGAAGGCAGAAAAGTGGCGCTCGCATACGAGGAGCCGTTACTCATGCCACTTTATCAGCAAGTTTGGAGTATGGTCTGGTCGCAGAAAACACCTACGACAATCGACTTCCCTGCACCCACTGACAATAAGGCAGTCCGCCGATTTCTTGGCCTCTGCACTTATTACAGGCGTTTCGTGAAGAATTTTTCGCGGATCGCCGAACTACTGACGTTCCTCACGAAGGGCGACGTCGGCTACAAATGGGAAACGTCGCAAGTCAAGGCATTTCAAGAACTAAAGCGACGCCTGCAAACACTGCAAATATTCGTGCGCTACGAAGAAGAAGCCGACACCGAAATTCACACGTAGGCAAGCAGCGCAGGCCTCGACGTTGTGCTTGTGCAGACGACCGATGGACTTGAAAGGATTACCAGCTGCGCTAGATCGTCACTCTAGAAGGCTGAAGCGAATTATTCCCCCACGGAAAAGAAATACTTTCATCTTGGCTACATGAATGCGGCAGACCTCTTCGTTAGTGACCACCACACCCTGCGTTGTCTAGCAACTTGAAAGATCGACCAGGACACCTCGCACCCTGGAGTCTTAGACTGCATGAATTCGACATCACTCTCTTCTACAGGAGCGGACGGAAGCACTCCGACGCCAACTCCTTGCCTCGCGCCACCGTCGATCGGCCGCTACAGGGTGACCAGGACAATGACTTTCCTGGGACACATAAGTACCGACGACTTCGCGGAACAACAACAAGCGTGCAGAGACTGTAATTACATGCAGAGACTATAAGCGACGCAAGACGCCGAAAACTAGGCCAGCCGCCCTTTTGCAACCCATCGAACCACATCGACGGCCGTTCCAGCAAATCGGCCTGGACTTACTGGGGCGGTGTCCGACGTCGGAGGGTCGTTGTAGCTACCGAATACCTCACCCGCTATGCGGAAACAAGGGTCCTTCCCAAGGGCAGTACCACCGAGGTCGCCAAACCGAGCCCCAGAGGTCCTCATCACCGACAGAGGGACGGCCTTTACTGCTGACCTAACTCAGGCAATCATGAGGTACAGCCACACAAGCCACCGTCGACCAACATCGTACCCACGTAGACGAATGGCCTAACCGAGCGTCTAAACAAGACCATAGCCGACATACTGGCCATGTACGTGGACGTCGAACACGACATGTGAGAGCATAGTTCCATATGTGACCTTCGCGTACAACATGGCCGTGAATGAAATGACGCAGCTTGTGCCATAGAAGCTTGCCTACGAGCGGAGCCCAGCTACGACGCTTGACGCCATGCTACCGGTCGTCACCGACGAAGAAGACCTCGACTTTGCCAGCGACTTGGAGCGCGCCGAAGAAGCTGGACAGCTCGCCCACCTGCCTATCAAGATCAAGCAGACGGTCGACAAGTGCCATTACAATCTTCGACGATGCCACACTGCCACACTGAATACCAAACCGGCGACCGTGTCTGGGACTGGACGCCTATACGACGACGCGGACTCTATGAGAAGCTCATGTGGCGCTGCTTCGGACCCTACAAGGCACGCCGATGTTGTGGTGAACTGGACTGTGAGATCGTGCCCGATGGCGGCGGCGCGCCTTACCTGAATTTGCACACGTGGCACGACTTAAACCTTATTACGCGCGCGGATTAAGTGTGACGTATTGTGAGCTTGATTTATTGCATGTACGCTGACTTTAATGTCCTGTTTTCAGTGTCGGGACGACGCTTTTTCACAGGGGGCACTCACAGCTACGGTTATTTTGCTTTTGTTTAAGTGGAAAGCCGCTATCACTTTCCTTCGACACCCGGGCTGGTTTCGCTTGTTTGTGAGGAGTGCTGGTATAGCTTTTATTACGCTCAGGGCAGGCTGCGTTTATCTTGCATGCTGCTTCGAGAACCGCGTTGAGCGTTCTTGAAATTTTGCATGCCTGACGCGCCCATTTGAGTATCTTCTAGAATTTCACCGGTAATGCGAGAACGCGTAATCTGTGACCGGCGCTTTTCGGCTCTTGCAGTCTTTCCGTGCACCGATGACTGTTCATGCCGCTATTTTTGTGCGTTGTGATTGGCTCTGTTTTACTGAGCGCAGGTTCTACCAAAAAACAGTTTGCTTGACATCGTCTTGAGTTATGCGGCTTTTAAACTGTCACTGCAACGTGACAGTATGAGTAGCATCGATATCCATAGGATGAGAACAAAGAGAATTCCACAATAATTTGTTCTCTTTAATTATCGTGCAATTGAAAGAGAAATGACAGGTGTAACGCTTAGTGACAAAAACGAGTGCAGTGGTTCGTAGAAGAAACAGGAGTAGCTGATACACTTGTATCAATTCAAAGAAAATTGCAGACCTTTGCAAGACATATGTGGAGGACAGATAACAGGAGGACGTAAGTGTGACGGAATGGGGACCCTGAGAAAGAAAAGGCTACAGAGGAAGCCAAAAGGTTAGATGGAGAGAATAAAACTGGTAGTTTGCTGCATGAAGTGGAACCAACTTGCTCAGGATATGGCAAAATTAAAATTGCCTGGAGGGGTCTTCGTCCTGCTGTGTGTGTAAAATAGGCTGACAATGATGATAATAATAGTAATAATGACGTTGATGACGAAATTGACGACGATGATGACGATTCCATGTGGTCGGAAGCCTAGGCAGGAGCAGTGTGCATCGGCAATCTCATTCTACGTAATATGAGTACTTCAATTTCCTGCATCAGGAAATGGGTGCAAAAGTACAAATTCAAGCCATAGTTAAATTCACAACCTGAGGCGCTACAGAAAGCAAGATACGCTTTTTATTGCCTCAGATAACCGAGTGCACTTAAAAAAAATGTGGCCCATCTCTCTGCCATAGGAATCGGTACAACACGAAATCGACACCTTCCTTCGCGGGGCTGCGGAAAGCGTGAGAGGGGATCTGGTGAACGAAGGGCGGGAGATGGGTTGAGTACTCTGGACATGTGAACACGTTACACATAGGCATCAGCAGCGCCTTCACACGGGACCGGGATCCTCAACAGTTGTACACAAACGGCAGTTCTCCAAGATTCACAATCCTCCAGACACACAGAAGTGGGTGCGCCAGAGCCCTGCACAAACCAGCGATAAACCAGGAGCGTCTGCAAAAGGTGCCACCTCGTAAGCGAAAGCGAACTGGTTGTCTGCGTATAGATTTGAATAGACAGCCCACTCCAGCACAAGGTCCATCGTTTGCTTGTCCATGGCCTTTTTATTGCATTCATGGAGCAGTGCGACCTCAACACACCTGTTCACACAGGATGTTTTCAAGCCGCTGCGGTCATACTTTTTAGAAAGAATGCGGACATTAAGCCGCCGCCACGCGCCTAACTTCAGGGCCGATCCCGGCGCGTAAACTACCGATGCTCGGACTGCCGCTTCTCATTAGCACAATCTACTTCACTTTATCGTTCCTCGATTGAGGTACCGTAGCAGTGAACATAATCGAACCAAGAGAGCAGTGGAAGAAGGCGATGTTATTAAGAACAATTGGGTTGCAAAACACATTTGCTTTAAGCGAATGTCACATAGGTGCAACTTCAATAGCGTTGTAGTGAAAATATAGGTCCGTCCGTTCCTTCTATGTGGAATGTCGCGCTGGTTTATCGGTACACCTCCGGTAGAGCGGGTAGCCCTATTTGAAATGTGAGTTCAGTTTTTTACATATCCGCTTCTGGTTACGCAAGTACGTCAGCGATTTCTTGGTGGACCCCGGCATGAATTATTTTCGTGTTAAAATCTCAAGCAGAGCGAGCGTGCCTTCTACCAAGGATTAAAATGAGCGGACTTAACATAGAGGAATCAAAAGCAAGATAATTTTTCTTTTTCACCTTGGTAACCAGACCGTCTTCCACCTCACAAGGTGTGAACTGGGGGGCGCTTTGAGAGATTTCTTCCTGCATGTTGTCCTTTCTCCATTTACAACCAAGAAAGCAGTTTTTCAGTTGGTCCTTGTCTACACCCTGCATGAGAGAGGAAAAAAAATATGTTTAGTTGATCCACACTGACTGAAATAGTGGTACAGGCATATGAGGTAGCACCTCATCGATGATATGCGTCACCTTCATCTAATTTGCTGCAATCTGTGGATTTGCACTGGGTTCGTACTTCACAATAGCATTAGTCCTATTTCAGCCCAGCAACCACAGCGACTTGAATATATAACAGGCACGAATAGGCACCTAACTTTTCATTTGCTACAGTAGGTGCGCCGTACAATTACGCTTGGCCGTTAGGTGCATGAGAGAAACGTGTGCACAGAACGTGAGGCAATCTAGCTGTAACGAACGATAGTAAATTTTTATGTACAGAGGAGTTGAAGTTGCATGAAATACCGGCGTGGTAGCAGCACTTCGACGGTGGCGAAATGTTGAAACCCGTGTTGTGTGCCACGTTGGTGCACGTTAAAAAGGCCCCAGCCGGTTGTAGACTCGGGAGCTGTAAACTACGGGCGTTTTTCTTGGTGATGAAATATCTAAACATCGGTAGTTTTATTATCCACGGGGTCCAAATGACTTAGAGCAGGAACACAAGACTGGTAATTAATAAGTCAGTTGGTGAGGATGCAACAATGCTCCACTCAGAGAGACAGGGTTGCCCATTATCCTCTTATCGTTTGCGCTACTCTTTTCATCCATTATGTTTAGGCCTGAATAAGCATTGCGCAATCAGCGGTTTAGATTTTCACACAGCGGAAATTACACTTCTTGCTGCGCAGACGACATTAAAGTCTGCTACATCAATTATGAGAGCACAACACCTACTGTGAACACGGTAAAAATGCTCCGGGAAGTAAGTGGCTTTGCCATAAACTGGGTACAAGTGTCTTGGTTTCTGGCACAGTGAATGGAAGCTCTCACAAAGAGTGTTTATGAACGCTTAAGTGGAAAATCGGAATCAAGGTATTTAGGAGTGGCCACTCGTGTACTACAGCAATAGGGAGCCGTATTGAGAAAAAGAACAGACGTATTACGTCAGTCTGCACACAAATGGAAAGGTTGGGGAGCTTCAATGTTCACTGGAGCAGGACATGCAACTTTATTCTGGTAAGCGAATTCTGCCATATAGTGCAGGTGCTGTGCCATAGTAGAATAAACGTACAGAGAATCCACAGGTTATTAGCGGACATTATTTGTACCTTTGTAGAGGATAACTCAGGCCATTCAATCTTTTTCGGAAAACAATTTTACGAAGAGGCTAACGTAGTTCATCTTTATATAAGGCAACAAATCAAACGGCTTCTTTGATGAAGTGACAGTGGTGGTTTGTTTCTGAGAGCAATGATACAGTTGTGGTTGTGTAATGTACTGCCAGAACTGTCTGGTCATGTACTGTCTGGTAATGTACTGTCTGGTCAGGAAATCTGATACGGTCATTACATGGTTATCTAAAGAAGTAGTTTCGTCTTTTTTCTTCCTGAACGCAGGATTTTCATTGCCTTATTTGGCTGAAATGCCACTCAACGAATCGCATAAAAATCTCGTGGATATGTCATTGTTTGTACTGCTCTACGCGGGCAGTTGTACTACGTAGGTACAGAACACGACCTTCTGAAACGCGTTTAGAGTGCATCTAGCACCAGGAGGCAAAGCCTTTCTCTTTAAGTTGTACACTGGCACTTTGCCAGTGAAAATTGGGATAGAAGATGCGGAATTATTTGTTCTGTGGGGCACGCAATGTTTACCATATTGACACGTTAAGTTGGTTTGTGAACGCCGTTATCACCTTCCTGTTGATCGCGCTTTGCTTTGGTTGTTTGCGGCGAGCGCAGTTATCACTTTCTGTTATTCCCAACGCAAGCTGCGTTTATCTTGCATGTCACTTCTGGGACCATGTCGACCATTCCTGAAACTTTGCATGCTGACGCGAACGCTTGAGTAACTTCTGGGATTCCAGAGATATTGCGAGAACGCGTTAAGCTGTGTGTATAAAAGCCGACGCACTGCGCCGCTTGTCAGTCTTTCCGTCGACCGACGTCTGTGCACGCAGCTATTGCTGTGAATTGCGATTGGCCTTGTTTTGCTGGGCACAGGTTCGCCCAATAAACAGTTCGCCTGACATCGTCTTGAGTCCTGCGTGCTTCGTCTCAAGTGCTGCGTGTGTCACAACCACGTGACAATATGCAAGGAAAGACACCGTCGAATACGTGTTTATAGATTTTGGGACAGGGATCTGCTTCTGTGATACATTAAATAGTGAATAAAAGCATTTATCGAAGGAATTCTGTCATATACTGCAGTTATTGTTGGAGACGGTCGGGTTGGTCCCCTAGTGCGGGACTCTGTTGGACAAAGCTGCCCCCCGGGCCCGCTCCGCGAGGATCTGCTGATCCTCGAGAGCCGGATTGGACAAAGCCTCCTCCCACCCTTCCCTCGTCGGCTGTGTTATTAGCTCGATGCTTCTGTTAGACTTGTATGACCAAACTATGTGATAGAGGTCAGCGTGTCCGCCACAGAATTTTGGATAGCACGGCTGAACTACCGTACGACATTGCTCGCAGCTTACGCAGACGAGTCTGTGACATATTAGAAAGAACTTTAGAAAAGAATTTACCACTTGATACACGTCGAATACGTTACATCGTGGTTCATAATTACGATGGTTTGCCTTAAGAGGCTGTCATGATTCTGGGCCAGCAAAGCCTATAGCGAGCGCGAACGGCACCTTGCTCTGCAGGTGTTGTGGTGAAGACTGGGCGCGATTACATTTCTGAATTTGGGTCCCTTTTTCTCGAAGTGCAGGAAGATCGGAAAGGCGCACCAGAGTGCGCATCCTGAATGGAACCATCGTTACAAAGGGGAAACAGTCTCTTGGGCCGAGGGATGCGCCACCAAGATGGGCCACCCTCCGTGACCATGCAATAAAGATGTCACCACCTTAACAACTGTCGAACTTTTTATATGTGATCAGCCGAAAGCAGCTTTCGGTTGTTGATGCATAGTGTTCTTGTGACTGTTTCTGTTTGTAGGTTGTGAACACATTTATAAATGAGGCAAGAGAGAAAAGGTATTGTGAAGGTCGCACTATTGGCGAAGGGGTAACGACGCTGCGAAGCCGACGGGCAATCGGCAGGTCCGGATTTGTCTAGGCACACCCGCATTTCGTCTTCGTCCGAGGCTTCGGTAAACGCCTCGCAAAGCACCGCTTGGCCAAACAACCCTTGTCAAAGTTTCGCACCCAGCTCAGCGTAAAGACGTCCCCGTAGAATCCCAGACAGTGGCAGACGCGGTACGCGTGGCCTCGGCCTTCCCACCGTTTCCTATACTACACTATGTATTTATACATAGGGTAGGCCTATGAGAGGGCACATGCGTCCACCTCGGTGGTGTAGTCGTTGTGGTGCTCGGCTACCACCCAAAAAAACGTGGGTTCGATACTGGCCGCGGCCGTTGTTTTGAGTGCACGTTGAAAAACCCAGGGTGGTCAAAATTTTTGGAGCCCTCCACTACGGCTTTTATCTCCTTTATATTTATTTCATTCCCTTTCCTTATCCCTACAGACGCTTAGTCGTGCTCCTGACATGGGGTGCAGAAATTAGCGTCCTTTCCTTAACCAGCAAGAAAAACCAGGGGGGAGATCGGTGATAGTCTTTTGCGAACGCGGGCGGTTCTGTTCGCATTTGACTGCATGTCACTGGCCGTGGTTATGTTTGCCCCGTAAGCAACGGGGCGCGGCCACGTTTTCCCTTGACCACGTTTTCTCTGCACGCCACGCATCTCAGTACGTGAGAACCAATCTCCATAGCGTTCGCTTCTCTTTTATAATTATATGCCTTGAGTCTTCGCAGTAAACTATTCTTTTAACCCAAATTTGATTATCAAATTTGTACTACAACTTTTTGTATTTTATTATGAGTTCTCTGCTACACAAATCTCTTTTTAGGTTCATGGCCGATCCCCCAGAGTGGGTTACGCCAAGATACCCAGGGACCAACCAACCAACCAACGCCGCGCATTTACGCTCAGGAAAAAAATTCATCTACATCATAAAATAATCTTATTCATTTCAAGTAAAAGAAACTTTTTCCATTATATAATCTAAATGAAGACAACAAAACCGACTTGTCAATTTTTGGGATATACGCCGCTTGCCCATTGGTTGCTCTCACCCTCTCTTTCTTGCATATTTTATGTCTAACCCACTCATAAAACTGTACTTAAACAAAGGAGGGTGACCAATCCTGAAAGCCTACGCTCCACTCAGTCAAGCAAATCCGCAGCGAGCACAACGAGAGCCGTGCCCCCACTTCGTGAGGTTGTAGCGAGCGAGAGATGTGTTCCAAACAAAGATGTCCGATAGGGCCCCAAGTCACATTGTAAGGCGACTGCGGCGAGGACAGTCGTCTGTAGACGAGAAAACCTTACCGCCGGTAAAATACGTCGGGTTTTACACATTCGGCACAGTGCGTTCTAGTATTATCACTGTTTTTTGCGGTGGGCATGCCAGGTTTCTAGACCTGTCCACACGATTCGCGAAGCAGCATGCAATTTAAGCGCGGCCTGCGTTTCGCGGAACAAGGAAATGGTAAAGCGAACCCCATGAACAAGCTAAAACAAATGGACACGTCAGTACATAAATACTTCTCCGAGACAGGATTTTCGCCCCACATTTCCGATTACTTTAAATATTAAGTATATTTCTCACAGAGGTTTTGAATAATACAGTCCCCGAGTGATCAGCCTTTTCACAAAAGCAAGTTGGTGATATTCCTTACGTAATATAACGAAATATTTTCAATACGAGGACTTACAGGCGTAACTGCGGTGCCACCGTTCTCTGCAGCCACGCGGAGGCAGAATGTGTCAATGTCTAGTAGGGCTGACTTTATTTTACTGTCTGGCAGCTTCCGTTGAAGACGTTTTGTTTTTGTTCGAAGGCAGCTTCCTTGCTCGCTCCTGCAAGAAATGTGCACGCACAGTTTGAATAAATGCAGAAAACTTTATTGGCCAGCATCTAGTTGACCACTCCGCGGACTGTGAATCTCGGCCCGGACGAAGCATACGTTGATCTTTACCCGCCTGAACCCAGCCATGTAACCTAAATAGATAGGGCTGGGGTCGAGAAAATACTTCACCAATCGGGTCATTCCCTGCCCGGGCGCAAATGAGGCCCCACTGAAGCTCTTACACGCCGTTGAGTGCAAGGTGTTGAAGCAGCAATAATATGTGTTTGATTCGTGGTGCCGTGTTAAAAAGCAAACCTAACTTACAGGAATTCATTCTCACTTTATTAAATGGTCTGGCAAGAATAGTTCGGCAGGCATAAATGGCTATAAATAACGTTTATTGAGCAGTGATAGAATGGGCCTCTTTTGTCTACAAATAGAAATGAGAGTCGTCCAGAGCTTCTACTGGAAGTATCTGTAGGAGCAAAATCATTTATAACCTGGTGTCAGCTTGACAGATGACGCAATATTAAATAGAAGGACGAAGTATTAGGCATTCTGCTAAGTGTCCATTTTTCGCTCATTCGTTACTGAAATAGCAAGTATGCTTTACCAACAATCGTATTCGTATAACCCTCTGTGCTTTTAACGCGATAGCGTTAGAGAGCTCGTTCCGAAGAAATACCGCCGTCGGTCTCGGCGTCTCCACGCGTCTCAGGTGAGCGAAAAATCGTCCGTGAGCGAAAAATAACAGCTCCAAAATGGACAACTATGTCCATCTAGCGGAAGACATATCAAGCAATGTCTCCACTACCAGGACCTCCGAGGCGGCGATGCCCCGCCACGGTGGTCTAGTGGCTAAGGTACTCGGCTGCTGATCCGAGGGTCGCGGGATCGAATCCCGGCCGCGGCGGCTGCATTTCGATGGAGGCGAAATGTTGAGGCCCGTGTGCTGTGCGATGTCAGTGCACGTTAAAGAACCCCAGGTGGTCGAAATTCCCGGAGTCCTCCACTACGGCGTCTCTCATAATCAGAACTGGTTTTGGGACGTTAAACCCCACAAATCATCATCCGAGGCAGCGAGCGCGCCCGCCATCTCGGAGGCCATGCGTCTACAGCAGAGCTTATATGCGGTCTCGTCGGATGCTCTGCATCCACTTTTTTTAGCATTTAATTCTGACGACACCATTCAAGAAGTGAAGTACTGCAGTTGCGACTTCACCGACCATAAGGCGATGTTGGTGCGTTCGGCCGGAAGAGGTCTCCAGAAGAACAAATCGAACAGCTCCCAGGTAGGTAACGCACGAAGGACGACAGAATGTGACCATTTACGAATAAAAGTTTCACGCCTACGTACAGTTCATAATACAGGACCATGTGACTACATCACTGTAGAAAATTTTCATGAAGTTGATATAAAAGTGCTGTTAAATAGATCGAAAACCTCTACCATTACTATAGACACGTCGCGCGCGCGCGCGTGTGTGTGCAACAGCGCACATTAATAAGTATGCACTGAGTGGTTGAAGTGCACATTAGGGGCAGGATTTCGCTATCGCGTTGAACTCTTAAAGGCGAAGCTTAAGGGTCCCCCAATTTTTTTCATACCTCTCCTTTGATTAAAGGAAGCTCGTCACAGAAAGGGGAATTGCTTTTGCTATTGTTTTCCTGAAAAGACACTAAGTGTAACAAAACTTGTAATGAACCGCGCTTTTTCTGCAAAGAAGCATCCTAGACACGTATTCCTTGTTTAGGTTGCTGCCGTAAATGTTTTCATGGAAATATCGCTAGCGTTTCACACAAGGCATGCTCACGAGGCTGATCAGTCCTGTTTAACTCTTGGCTGGTTATTGGTCTTATTTTGCACTCTTTTACACGTGCTCCCCCACCTATGCACACCTGCAAATTTTATGTGATGCTGTATGCATCCAATTTATGTAGAATTATGTTAAGAATGTACCAAGGTGCAAAATTTATTCGACCCGAGCCGGCGACTTCGAACCCGGTCTCGACCCGCAGCAATGAGATTTCTGGCCGGGGCGCCATAATAGCTACTTTACAGGACGAAGTTCTTCGGGTATGCCTCAGACCGTGCAGTGCGGCATATACAATCAAATTAATCTAAGCCATTTCACTTACCTGGTGGACACTACTTCTCGCGAACTGGCGAAATCTCGGACAGATGCTTATTTTGGGCCGCAAAATCGCTGCTTTAAGGGGTTTACTCAAGCAACGGGTGGTCTTTTAAATCAGCAGAACCCTGTCAATATTACATTACATGTGGTATATCTGTGCTTCTTTCTCAGTTATAAATGTTCACGCCCGTGTACCGTGTGATGTCAGTCCGTGTTAAAGAACCCCATGTGGTCGAAATTTCCGGATTCCTCCACTACGGAGTCTCTCATAATCAATAGTGGTTTTGGGACGTAAAAACCTCTGAAATCAATCGATCTCAACTATGGAAAAATCCCCAATGAAATCTTTGTGAGGCAGGGACGATATAAGTTCGTAAGTGTTGTAACGTGATCACTTGCGCAGGCTGGGGCACTGCTGGATGTTGCAACCACGATTTGGCAAGGAAACTATATTCGCTTTCAAAACAAAGGCACTGTGAGTGTGCGAGTAGGTCAGAGTTTGCTGAAACCAATTTAGGGCACCACCACGCACGACTGTGTCGCTTGTTGTAGAACTTAGATAGTCTGCGTACTTGAGATAAGTGCAACAAACAAACACTTATTCATTATAGATACATGCTACCCACACATTTGTGTTTCTGCACGTACGTCTCAGCACACAAAAAACGTTATCTAGAACATGTTGCCGGGCGAGTTGTTTGGAATCATGGGAATAGGTTACCGCAACATGGAAAAAGAGACCTAGAAGAAAGGAGCCCCTTGCTCTCTGTTGCTTTCTTTCTAGTCTGTTTTTGTGATCCTGGTCTAAATCGTATTTTCATAAAATATGATGAAGGCGAACTCCTTTATTAACACCATGATGATCATAAATATGTCTACACTATCTGCAGGGCCAAACGCATATCGTGTACCTCTCCAACTAAAGCATTCGTGCGCTAACTGCGGTCTTATAATTTGGGGTAAAAGCGATTGGTAATCATACCATAGGGAAAATAAAAATAATAAAGCATTGACATGACCTGGGCACATAATGATATAGCAAAAATAATCGATGACGGCTAAGAACAACATGCGAGGTTTCAGGGGGAGCCAAGGATGGTACGGTCGAGAGAGAATTAGGTGGGCGCATGAGCGAAAAAACACGGGCTTGCGAAATACCTACATGACAAACTAACCAACCCCAATAAATCAAAGTTTTTTGTAGAGGATTCTAGGGAGATGGTGCGCATGCAGCGCCAAGGTTTTCTTCGTACGTAACTCGCATGCGACTGGTACTTTACCTGTTTACGAATGAGCAGTTGTTCCTTGTTACGAACGTAGCAGTATACCCGTTCGGCCAAGACGCACATATCGCTTAGTGATGGCTAAACCCGCACATATCCTTAGGAGGAGTTGACTTAATGCAACTAAAGTGTTCAAGTAATTCTTAATGCAAAATAACAGGTACTTCAGATTTCTCATGCTCATAGAATGGAAGAGCCGCGTGGTGAAAGAAGGGAGACGAGTCTCTAACTCGCGCAAAACGTAAAGACGCACATATCACATGATCACGTGATTTAGACGCGATTTATCACGCGATTTAGACGCACATATCACGTGATCGAGTATATATGGCGACATATCATAATCACGGTCACTGTCACTGGAGGATTTCACTTTGTCATATGCCTATGTGTCACATGCTATGGACAACTAGTTGTGTGCAGGAACTGGGCAGGGCCTATTTGTAGGAAAGTAAAAAAAAAATTAGCAGTCGTCCAAGTCAAATTTCTCTTGGAATAAGTTTGATTTTGTAGGTGATTCAAGACGTGCCTTGGATTAGGGAGAACGAGCTGGTCAACCTGAGGGCTGTGGGTCTTGGTTTAGGACCGCTGCGTTTTGTACATATGTCAAAGCAATTACCAAAAACAGCGGTATGACTATTTTAGGCATGCAAGTCGGTTTTTCACGAGGGAGTGGTCCATTTGGACAGCTCGTCAAATCTGTCTTTGAACAGGGTAAATTCAATATTAGAAGTTTGTGACTTGAATTCTGGAAATGTCAAGTTGTTTTATATAGCAGTTCCCCTCAGGTATTGCATATGGTGCGAGAAAGGGCACCCTGTTTTGACGTGGTAACGTGACTTTCCTGGACATCGGCTTGTACTTCGATGGACGCCCGAAAGGCAAATTGAAGAATGGCAGATTTCCTTGTCATAAGGTATAAAGAGTGGTATTCTTACCACGCGTCACTGCTTTAAAATGTCGACGGATCGATGTGACATACCTACCTCGTGTTGCTTGTGTTGAGGCCGA